>CAAKHB010000339.1:11872-29252 GCA_901007665.1 Aeoliscus strigatus | reverse complement strand
ACATCGCCCCTCTGGGCTATACCATCTCTATACCACCTCTGAACCATCTTTGTACCATCTCTATACCATCTCTGAACCATCTCTGTACCATCTCTATACCATCTCTGTACCATCTCTATACCATCTCTGTACCATCTCTGAACCATCTCTATACCATCTCTGAACCATCTTTGTACCATCTCTGTACCATCTCTGAACCATCTCTATACCATCTCTGAACCATCTTTGTACCATCTCTATACCATCTCTGTACCATCTCTATACCATCTCTATACCATCTCTGTACCATCTCTGTACCATCTCTGTACCATCTCTATACCATCTCTGTACCATCTCTGTACCATCTCTATACCATCTCTGTACCATCTCTGAACCATCTCTGAACCATCTTTGTACCATCTCTATACCATCTCTGAACCATCTCTATACCATCTTTGTACCATCTCTGTACCATCTCTGAACCATCTCTATACCATCTTTGTACCATCTCTGTACCATCTCTGAACCATCTCTATACCATCTCTGTACCATCTCTGTACCATCTCTATACCATCTCTGTACCATCTCTGTACCATCTCTATACCATCTCTGTACCATCTCTGTACCATCTCTGTACCATCTCTATACCATCTCTATACCATCTCTGTACCATCTCTGTACCATCTCTATACCATCTCTGTACCATCTCTATACCATCTCTGAACCGAGCAAAACTGAATGCTGATGTTAGCGTTTTAGCTGAGCTAGCGTAGCATCCAGACTAGTTGGTTTGGTAGAAAAGCTCCACCTCCACCATCGGGAGCCTTTATTCGTCTGCGTCCGTCTGTCTGTGTCGCTCTGCTCTGACGCCCGTCCCGGTTCAGGTTTTTCTGGTTCTCAGTGTTTTTCTGTGTTTGCTCCAAGTGATAGAGACGGAAACTGAGTGGATCTTGTTTCCGCACTAAGAACAACAAGATGATCGTCATGTTCTGCTCACAAAACACTGAATTTACTCTGCAAGCACAAGTGGCAGAGAGCTAGGAAAGTCACGTGACACAAAGTGACCAATGACAGTTGTTGTTGTCTGTGGAGGTCCACGTCGGTGGGACATGTAGTTACATTTCTGGTGAGGTGACGTCGGCTACGAACGTGTGTTTTCTGGATGACAGATGTCACTGGTGGGTGTCAGTTATCTTCCTGCGTATCTGTTCAGCATTCCATCATCTGGATCCACATGTGGATCAGTGGTATTGTGGTTCTGAATATCATCCTGTCCCTCGTACACTCTCCTGTGCACATGTTGGATTCCCCTCCGTGTTTGACCTTGAGATTTATCCTGTAAAGTGGATTACAGCTGCCAACTAACGAGCCCTCACACACTTGTTTTATCTGCCAATATCCACGTTTATCCAGCTCAGTCAAGAAGTCGTCGGTGTGTTTGTACTCAAGTGTCAGAACCTTTTCAACTGCAGTCGGTCCAACTATATCATAAAAACCAGCGTGTCAGGGACGCCTATTAAAGCTCAATCTGAGCTGGTTTCATTTCATCATGTGCTGTTTGCGCCCTCTGAAAAGCAGCTCATCTCCTTTCAAACCTGATTCACCGGCTGCTTTTCTTTTGTGCCCATTGCTCTTTTTGCAAACTGAATATCAGTTTCCCTTTTCAACCCCGGCTATGCAAAACTAGATTGCTTTGTGTGCATCACCATCAACACACAGGAGAGCGATGCAATCCACTTGCTTTCAAAGGTCTGGAACCACGCACACACACATGCTTTGTGTTAACAGAGGGTTAAGCATTTATCCTATAAATATCCCACTCACTCAATGACACATTCATGCTCAGGTACATTTGCATAAAAACTTGTTATACAGTGAGATTTCAATAAAAAGAAACATAAAATGCTTTTAATGAAATTCAGACTCCCTGAATCTCATTAAAAATCTCTTTGTGCTGTTTTTCCATCTTGTCTTTGTTGAAGAATCCTGCAGTTTCCTTTAATAACGTGGCAGATTTCTACAGGACCTCGTCCATTCTGTCCACTTGTTCCTGTCGTCTGCTCTGGATCTGGCTGCTGATAATCAGCCATCTTGTAACGCATTTTCTTCCGTTTTGTTAAAGGCCGCACTAACTTTTCTCTCCCTCTGCCCCCCCTCCCTCCTCTGTTTCTCTCCACACAGGATTTGGTTTCATAACTTTTGAAAGTGAAGACATCGTAGAGAAAGTCTGTGAAATTCATTTTCATGAAATCAATAATAAAATGGTAAGTCCACTCATACTTTTTCAATTCCAGGTGGGCGTTGAAGGATTAATATTTGATTTATTCTTTTCCTTCATATTAATAGCAGATGTGGTGTGTGTGTGTTCATGTTCATATGCTGACACACACACAGGCTGTGAGTCTCAGGGATGGTAGAGGGAAGGTAGTGGTGTGTACTGTCCACAAACCGTGAAATTGTGTGACTGAGTTGTGCCTGTCAGGCTGAAGGATGTGTATGTGTGTGTGTGTGTTGGTGTAGGGGGGGTACTGCTGTCTTTCTCCTCCGCTGTCTGAGCACACACACAGGTGGAGACGTCCAGGGATGGAGGCTCCTGGCTGAGGCAGAGTTCATTAGTCAGGGATTAGCACCTGCCACCAGCTGCAGTGACACTGGTTTTGTTTACACAACTAATGTGGATCTAGGAGCTCTGTCATCATCTCATAGGTCTGTAGACCATCTCATTCATCTGTGGATCATCTCGGACCTCATTCGTTGTCTCACAGCTCTGTGAAGTTCCAGAACTGTGTTTAGTGTCATTTTGTCGTCTATGATACACACTGACACACACCAACTTGAGTGAAAACAAGTGTTGGTGTGTCCTTCACTCAGTGACCCTGGAGAGGTTCTGTGTCATTTCTGTAGGGACTGGAGGGAACAGTTGTCTTCTCCAGTGACACCCCCCAACACACACACACACACCACACTGAAACTGTCTGAGTGACAGGATCAGTGTTGTGGATCCATGTTCACAGGTCACATGACCCGGGATCCTCCTCCCCGTGTTCCTGCACCGTGTCACAGCTGATGCTCACAACCACAATCCAACATGTGACGGACACAATGTTTGTGTGGGAGAAATGTTTTTGTCCGTTCGACTCACATCCTACGACGTGTAGCACACTTGAAGTACCACCTACATCCTGGAACACGTGTGAATACAGACACAGGACACAAAAAAAACGATTCATAAAATGATAATTTGATTAAGAGTAAATGATAATGGTAATGATAATAACATTACCTTGATCATTTGCCTGTTTGGGGCCGGAGAACGTCCTGTGATTCACTTTAGAATGCGCCAGGTGTTTGTGTCTGTCTGTCATTCAGTTCTGCTCAGTGAAAACAAGCTCCACATCACAATGATCCATTTTTAACGACAGCAGTGAAAATGGAAAATTGGTGTGTATCACATTTAAAACACAAATCTAGAAAAAACAAATTCTATGAATTTAAAAAAGTTGTGCAGAGTTAACAAATCCCCAAATATTAGTTGTTCCATTTTCTTGATCAGTACTAAACAATAAAACCACGTTGGTCGTTTGTAATCTGCAGTATTTTTATACACGTTATATTTTAAGATCAGTGTTACACTGAAGTATCTTTTGTACACAGTCACAATGATGCCGGCCATGGTCCCATGCTGTATTGTCTCCATAGTAACCAGTTGATTGTATGGTGCTTCCTGTGTACTCCAAAGCTCAGGTGTGGAGTACCTCGAGGGGAATACTTCAGACTTATGATGTACTGTACTGTACTGTAATGTCCGTTCAGCTTCAACGCTTCTTAGTATTCACACGATGCTGCTGCTCGTGCTCCTGTCGTCACGAGCAGGAAATCAAACCAGCGAGTGGGTGTGAAGTGACTGAGAGGAGAAATGTTTTATGTACAAAGAGTGTGGCGTTCCAGACCACCTGGATGGAGCAGAACTTCACGGCAGCTGTGATGAGATGCACTTTGGTGCATTGTGAGATGTTCAGTTCTTCACAGGGTCGTGACAGGAAGTGCCTCGACACGACTGTAAAAAACCATTGTGTGCGCAGTCGGTCTGAAAGAGCGATGACACTTTGACCTGTGAGCTTCTGGGAGTTCCTCAGCTAACACAGACGAGGATTGTCGGGGGTGAAAGGACGGAACCAGGTCAGTGTTGCTGACAGTGTTCTGTCAGTGTTGTACCGGTCCGTCTTTGCAAAGATGAATTAGGAAGTCTGGTGTCCCTCACGTCTGCAGAGTGCTGACATGTGAGAATGTGAGCAAAGAGAAACGGATGGCGAGTGAGTTGGAAGCATTTTTCAAAGACTACAGGTTTTTTTACCGTGTGGAGGAGAAAGTCTGGTTATTGGCTGTCTGAAGCTCCAGCTCACCAAATAAAAAATGTCTCCTGTCTTCATCTTTATGAAGTACGGTACAGAAATAGACCTCATCCATCCTCCCTGGGAGTGTTATCCAAGAGGCTTCTTGAATTATTGATTCAGACAGAAATCCACCCAACTTGTGTGGATGTTCAGGGGGCACCAACCCTCTCCTGGCCCGTCGTCTCTGGGGCTCCGGCACTGTGTCGGGTCGAAGCCCGCTCACTCGGATCTTCAGTGGCTTGGTCAGTCAGCAGGCGTTGAGCCACGAGGTCCCACGTCCTCTGTGACTGTGTGTTGCTTTTAGTTAATTCACAGCTGCTCAGCAAGGAGCTCAACCTGCCCCCGCCGCCAGCTTACCTATTTAACATTATTTTAACACTATTAACTATTAACATAAGTTTGTTATGGTATAGATAGATACTTTATTCATCTCTGTTAGACATTCACAACGGTATATGGTTGGAATAAAAGAATTCAAAAATTAAAAATGAACAGCATGGCGTTATAGCACCACCGTAGGAAAACGTACCAAATCCAGGTGAAAATAGATCAAAATAGTAAACGTCTGTATTTACAGGTAAAACTGAACTAAGTAAACTTACTAAGCTCCAGGACATAAAAAAACGGCCAAACCTTTCTGTGCAATTTACTATCCAGCTGATGACAGCGACACCACCTTTGACTGTCTCTCCTGTCGAGGACATCAGGGACGGACATTGTCATTTGTGGAACAGCGGGCAGCACCCCCCCCCCCTCTCTTATTCCTTCACTTTCATCGAGCAGAAAGCACCTGAAGACACAGGACACTGCCTGTTGTGATTATTTGTTTGTCTGCGGTAAATAACGACTTTCTAAACTACATGAACAGCAGCTTTTGTGTTTCACAGACGCCTGTCCATCTCTTTCTCCCTGAGCGCGGAACATTGACCCCCCGGAGGCTGAAGTATTTGTGGTTGGACGTTCAAATGTTTAATGGAGGTTGTGGGCAGCAGCATTCAGAGGCTCCACAATGGATTTCCTCTGTAAAAACGGAACCTCTGCAGGAAACAAACACACTGTTTGTACTTTTCACAGATGTCGGCAGCACGATCCAATTTTCTCCTGTTGGTCAGAAACAGTCACATTTTCAGAAACAATTGATTACAGTTAAAACTTGCCTCCAGCAGTTTATATAGAGAGTTATAGATATATATCACATAGATAGCAGGGGAATCGTGATTGAAGGACGTTCAGATGGAGAACTTTCCCTCATCTCCACTTCAACAGCATCATCATGTTCAATTCAGTCACAGTTAATGTATTCATTGAAGTAGTGTTGTCGCATTGTGTCATCAGCTGCACTGCGTGAAGTCAGCAGATCAAGTAAAACGTAGTAATTTGATTTTTCAAGCAATACTTAATTTAAGTGCAATATAATACGACATGAAATAATAATACATATAATAAATATAAAAAAATACAAGCAAAGTACGTTTTATATTCAGCTGAGAGCTATGAATAATAATGATAATAATAATAATTATAACAGTAATAACCAAGTTATAGTTTGGTTAGTTGGACCGAAGTGAGTCAGATGTTGAGGGTTTCACTTTGCAACTTCCAGTTGGAGACTCTGAAAAGGACTTCAAATCTGACAGACTGCAAGTGCAACAAACTATGAACTCAACCACTGTGAACTGACGAAGGCAACGAGTCCTGGATGATCAGTGGTGCAGAAACTTCTCAGAAAATTCGACAGTCAAAATGTAATTTCCACCTAAACTGAATAAAACGCTGTGACATGTTGATTCTGGGTCAGAACAGGACAGTGTCGGGGTCCAAACCCAGCAGACTCTAGGTTGATATAAAGGATATCCTGTAAAGGCCTCATGTGTTTAGAAATAGCATTTATCCATAAATATCTGATAAATGGCCGTGAGAACAATCTCTGAGTGTCAGTGACGCTGTTTGTGAGGTTTCCAAACCCTCTGTGTGTTTTCACTGCCGAGCTGGAACGGAGCTCTGGAGTAAATGAATCACAGTGAATCATGAATTTCCTTTCCTCCGTTGACAAGGTTACTGACGGGATCCATTCACTAGTGGAGCTAATAGTAGCTGCACACCTCCCCCTCCGCTCACACCACACCCACAACACTTGTCCCTGAAGAACTGTCATTGACAGTCCAGCCCGCCCACACCTTCCCGTTAGAACTGCAAGGTTAATATGTATGAGAGATGAAATGAAAAGGTCGGAACTGGAGCGTCTCTCCACTCTCATGTGTGCTTTGTCAGAAACAAACAAAGGCGGTTGTTTGTTTTATTTACCTGCAGAGGTTTGTGTGCCGCAACCTCTGAAAATCACAGCGAGAAAAAGTTTAGTTTCTTTAGTAGACAAACAGCGCTTCAGAACAATACGATATGTTTGTTTGTGGTGTTTAGAAAAAGGAATGTACACCGTATAAGTACACACACACACACACCTCAGCAGAGATCGGTGCGCTGCTCAAGGTCGATATAGGCATGATTCACTCATTTTCACTCGAAATATGGTCATTTCTGTTCACCTGTTGGTCAGTTTGTGCACTGGCTGACATTATTTGTCTTTGTTACAGCAACACGAGTCACTTTCATTAGACATTAAATTATTTCCTCTTTGTACTAGAATTTGCCCAAATCAAGTGAATGATTCGACCCAGTTTTTCCACTGGCAATCATACTTGGTACCAGGTGCTTTTTTTAGTGCTCCCTCCATCGAGGTTCTAAGCGAGCCGAGCTGGTACTAAACATGTGACGTCCCAGAGTGCCGACCTCTTATTGGCCGTCCCAAATGCTACCGTCCACACATTGTCTACTGGCAATTTTACTGGTGACTGCGATTAAGTTCTTTATTCCTGGTTGTGTTCTCATTCAACATGGCTGTTAAACACACACCGTGGCCTGTTCATGAAGTCAGTCATGAAGTTTTTGTGATTTTTGGCCGGTTAGAACGTTTGTCATAGGAGCTGGACACACACAGACAGAGAGACGGCAGCAGAGCGGAGTTCCGTGTTGGCCATCATATCCTGAGCCGTCTCTTTTCTGGCTGTGTGTTACAAATGTCCACAAACAGTCACAACTTCACTTCCATCTCCACCATAATGTGTTTATGTCACGGTTAAAAAAAAAGGTCATCGCACAGTTCCACTGCTGCTGCTGACGTCAGCACTCACAGCTAAGAGGTAATGAAGTGGAATGGTGCCAGAATGGAACCAAACCGAGTGGAGCCGAGCTGAGCTGGAACTGTGTAGTTGAAAAGCGCCAAAATGAATTTTTAGGATATTTAGGATATTTATTTTGTTCCCATTAGACAGCACCCCCCCCACACACACACACACACACACATACTTCTCCTGTGTGTCTGAAGCAGGTGAACACCCACACACTCACACCACCAGCGGTCCTGGCTCCTGGCTGCTGGCTGGTTTTAAATCTATGACAAGAAGCTCTTTCTCTGAATATCAAAGACCTGCATCAGAGCATGAAGAACTGAGTCACACCGGCTCTGTGTGTCTCCCAGCAGGCGTCCGCAGCCTCCAGCGCGCTGGATGGAGTCAGGTGACCAGAGAACGCTCGGCAAACTGCCCTGTGGGTAGACTGGGGATGGACGGGTTGTCAGACAACTGAAAGACTGTTTGTCAGTCTGTCAGTTAAACTTTATATATGTCTGCCACATGTTATACAATAAAATCTAACACAACAATCTAACACACTATTTTGCGGTCGTAAAGGAATAAAACAAACCTATCCAGCCCACAGTGCTAGAATTATTCCAACACCAAAGAAATAAAACCTTTAAAGGAAAGAAAGCAGTTGAATAAAATAGATAAAGTAAAACAAAACCATGTAAGAAACAACCAATAAACAACAAATAAAAAATAATTCATTACTGAAAATGACAGGCATCAAATTAGTGAAGATAAAATATAAAAGATCAAAATAACAACAGAAAAATAAAATAAAATGACATATAGATAGACAGACACTAACTCATGAATTATCCACAATTGCTGAATACAGTGCAACCAGTGTTTTTTGGTAAAATAACAGCACTTGCAGTTTGCCTTTTTGAGCTTTGGACGGGAGGTTAGCAAACAGAACCAGGAGAAATCTGTCTCAGACTTCGGTTCAACTCAGAGAACTGAGAATCTGAGTTCAGAATCCAAGATGGCGTCAGTAGCATGTAGTGTGTATCACTGACCTTCAGCTCACTTAAGTGGTACATCAGTACCACTTAGGTTCCATTTCACTGACTGTTTTATTTGTGATCAGTAGGAATGTTGTTTCACTGTAGTTGTACATGAAATATGTACTTTGACGTCCTCTGCCAGAGGAGCGCGCTCTACGTACATTGGCCCTACTGTGCACTGTAGTTTGTCTGCGTCAAATCAGTGTGCTGCTAGGACCAATCACTTCCCCTCTTTGAAGGAGCTTCTCATCCAACTTCCTGTAGCGTGTTGTTGTGCAGCAGCGTGCATGCGTGAATAAGTTTGAATAGTAATGTGCAGCGCTGACATGTCAGAGATGCACGGATATTTGTATGGAGGCCGAGCTGCACCTTGACTGAGGTGCTGGCGTGTTAGCCTTGTCTTGTGCAGCAGGCCAGGATGACATGTGAATCGCAGCAGCCGAGAAAACCCCGATTTAAGTGGAGGCAGTCGGGAGAAGCAGGCGAGAGCCAGGAGGCAAACAGACAAACAGATGGACAGGCTGATGCCAAGCAGGCAGTGGAGCAAAAAGATTGTGCAGCATGGCGAACAGACTCAGAACAACCAACAGACACAAGAGCGGGCCACCCTTGTCAGCCACTTGTGTCTTTCCATAATTCATCCAGATAGGATAGATACATGGTGAAGAGGTCTCTCATCTTCCTCCTTCTCTTCATCTGCCCTTGTCACATCCCTCATTTGATATGTGTTGTGTAGGAGGAGGAAATGTCAGTGTGGCAAGATGGGATATGAACAAACCTGTATGTGTGAGAGCTGGAGTGTGAAGGGAAAAAAAAAAAGATGTGTGCTGCCGGTGGAATTGGACCGTGGGACGCTGGGGGACTGACGGCAGCCCGGCGCACTCACACCGTTCACATCCAGAGAACAGAACAACACTTATACGAAACATCTCCTACTTTTATGAAAGATTGTTGTGAAGATGATGTGAAGATTATGTGAAGATGATTCAGAGACTGGACATCCTGCTGTTCCACCGCTGTCTATAAAAGTCTCGGAAAGTATTTAGCTTGTATTTCCCTAAGGCATCAGCTGCATGCTCACTGGAGCAATAACCTTTGCTTTAATGCAGGAGGAGCATGATTGTAAGTTTTCCGCAGAGAATTTTCTCTCCGATGTGCTGTGCTCAGATTGACTCGGCCTTGTTTTCCTCTTTGGAAAACATCCTGGGCTGTGCAAGTCAAATAGAAAAGCACGTTGTGGAGCTGAGACAGCGCTGTCAGATCTGTCTGCGTGTGTACCTGCACAGTCTAATGGTTTGTGTGTGTGTGTGTCTGTCTGTGTGTGTGTGTGTGTGTGTGTGTGTGTGTGTGTGTGTGTGTGTGTGTGTGTGTGTGTGTGTGTGTGTGTGTGTGTGTGTGTCTGTCTGTGTCTGTGTCTGTGTCTGTCTGTGTCTGTGTGTGTGTCTGTGTGTGTGTGTGTCTGTGTGTGTGTCTGTGTCTGTGTGTGTGTCTGTGTGTGTGTGTGCATCTCCCAGCATCAATAGACTGTTTCAGTGTGTTTGAGCAGGATGGAGGGATGAAGCAGGAATTTAAACAAATACTGATACAAATTCTTCTCCACCCAGTGGAGATAAAGATAATCCTTTGGAAGGAAGCAGATATTTGTGGAAGGCGAGCAGGTGCTTCTAGAAGGTGATCCATGGCTCACTGACCAACCAACGGCGGCATTCATCCAACAAAGACACGTAGGAGGCGTCAGGGCGGGAAATCGATGAGTCCAACTCATTGCGGCGAGGAAATACTGACGACTGGATGCACATGAGGCGTCCATCGGAGGGCGGGGCTGTCACGGCAAAGGTGGGGGGGTTGTTCATCCTGTGGAATGCGACAGGAAGTGGTGAGAAATGGTCGGCTGGAGGTGGTGGAGGATTTATATAGTTAAAAGGATCTAGATAGAGTGGGGAGTGATGGAGGAGAGGGGAAGGATGGGGGGTGATAAAGAAATGATCTGTGAGGTGTCGGTGCTGGTTCTGGGGGACGGGCCGCTGAGGTGGATGCTGATGATTGACAGATGGGAAAAACAACAGATCATAGATATGCCCTCCTCCACACACACAGAGCCTACGCCTGGAGAGGAGGGCAGGTGGGCTGACGGGCGGTGAAGTCGCCATGGTTACGGACGAAGCATTAAAACCCACATGAATGATTTAAACAGTTCTCCATCAACTCGTTTCTCCTCTCGTCTCATTCGTCACTTTTCTCGCCGTTCGTTCTAGTGTTCATCCATCCGTGTCGCTCCGCCCAAGTTCTCATCTCCCAGCACAAATAAGAACAAACTGCAGCTTTAACAACACTAGGTCACCTTTTAATTGTAGAAAAATGCTTGTCTTTATTTGAAGTTTGAAATGTGGAAGATATTTTAAAGTGCTTCACTGAGCTTAAAGTGAATTTTCAATCTAAAACATTAAGGACATTAAGCAAATTTCCAAAAGGTGCTTGTGCTTGAAGTGACCTACTCAGAGGACCTGAGCATTACAGCCTGACGCTGAAATGCAGCTGGGAGAGGGGACACTTTTTCTAAACACTTGTCATGACATATAGTGTGTTTTTTGACATGTTCTGTTTTTTGCCATTTTGATGCGAAGCGTTGTTGACCCACTCATGGATACACAATTACCAGCCAGGCTCTTGTGTCTCAGCCAGGGAAATGGTTTCAACCAGTCCTGGCTGAACGAATACAGTTTGGGCTTTTTCCTTTCAGGGTGAGGGCCGGGTTTCTGTCTCAGACTCGGTTATCTCCTCTGGTTCAGAGTCTGCTGTTGTTGCTGAGGGTCCGGGGCTGGCGTCTACTGACTGAGGGCTCCATGTCTTGGCTGGATGAACTCTCATTAGTGGCACTGGTTGTGAACGTAGGCTTACTTTCCTCTCTTCATTTTCAATCTTTTTGTTACGTTCGCTTAAACACACAACCGGGACCGCTCAAGCTTGTGATCATTCGCTCGAGTCCTGGCAACAGAGAACTCCCTCAGAAATATCGTGTTGCTATCAGCGACGGCCTCTGATTGGTTCAGGTGATCAAATGTTGGTGTCATGAAAGACAGAGTGAGGTTTGAAGAGAAGTCGTATTTATTTGTTGTTGTTTTTTATATAATAATAATAATTAAATTTAAAATGTTCAACTCTTTAGATGTATGACTCCTGAGGACATTATCAATGACATCATGGAGCAGAATAGTCCAGGTCTTGTGCACAGTCTCTGGCCGCTGTTTCAACAGATGACGGTGTGTGAGGCATGCAGCATAAAACCCGACCATCTGTGTTTGTGCCGTTTGTCTTCTCGGCATGTTTGCGTCTCAAAACCGTGTTCCATTAGAACTTATCTTCTGGGAGAAGGTGTCTGGTCTTGTAAACACACCATGTTGACCTTTCCTCTGTTTGGACCTGCTCGCCGCACATATTACAAAACTAAACAAAGCGTGTACATGAGGATGCTGATTTCCCCAAACTCCTCCTGGATATTAAACCCTGTTCCTGCTGACTCATGAACCCTCCTGGGTCCAGACAGAAATGGGTCTCGGTCCCTTCCGTCATTTTTGTTTTTTGGCTGAAAAATGAATTTTAATGATGTTTACGTCCCAACAGAGAGCGTAATAACCTGCATGGTCGTATCACCGGCGGAGGAATGTGAATGTCCCGACAGCTGGATGTGGAAATTTCTTGCTCAGCCAATGTAGCTGGTTGGCGATGAATATCTGAGGATCTGTCCGCTGTGGCCAATCGGTGCGCTGCTCATATGACGTATAAGGATACGTTGGTACTGGACTTGTATTTGTCTAGAGAAGAAGAAGAAGAAGAGGGAGAGAAGGATGGAGGGGTTTGGAGTAAAGAAAGGACAGGAGGGATGAACAGATGATCTAGAATGTAGATGGTGAAATGATCTTCTTCTTCCTTCACCTGCTTTACTCTCCTTCCAGCTTCGTTCCTCTTTTGTCCCACTAATGGAGTCTTGAAAGCAGAAACTCCTGGAGTGATTTCAATTCAAAATGTCAAAGAATGAAATGGTGGAAAAAAGGTTTATTAACAAAGGAACAAGTGGGAAGGATAGACGGGTTGAAGCACTTTAAACAGCAGGCGGGCGCGGCGCTGATGGTCCCCCTGTTTAAAGACGCTGATGTGATGGACCAGCACAGGCCACCACTGGTCCACGGCTGGTCCACCACTTGTCCACAGCTGGTCCACAGCTGGTCCACCACTAGTCTCCACCGCTCCACCACTGCTCTGTGCTGGTCCACTGCAATTCCACTGCTGGTCCACCACTGTTCCACTGCTGGTCTCTGCTGGTCCACCACTAGTCTCTGCTGGTCCACCACTAGTCTCTGCTGGTCCACTACTAGTCGGCGTCCACAGTGACGAGTGTGTCAATAAAGATCCTCATTCGGTGAAACGTTCAATGAAGCTTTAAACATGTCAAACATCTTTTTAGCATTTTGCAACATCCACATCTTGTTTCATTACCTGTTGGACTCTGAAACTGGGTCAAGTTAGGTGGGCGGGGCTTCAGCCATCCCCGACCATTGTCTGCACCCACACCAATGTTTCCTGTGAATGTCTCCCTCCCTCAATGGGTTTGATCTGCATTTGCTGATGGTTTTCTACGTGGTTTAAGACGTGATGCTCAAACGCCAACAACACATTCAGTCTGTGGAGACAAGTAGATTTAGCTGAGAATTAGTCCACAGACACTGCAGCCTCCATGACTAACATGACTTCCTCTGTGTGTGTGCGTGTGTGTGTGTATATGTGTGTGTGAGAGTGTGTAGGAGCATCAAAGCATCTGCCTTCCTTATTTGTGCGTCTTGTGTTTGTGTGTTAGAGCAGCTCTGCAGCCGACAGCTGGCTGACAGAGAACAACAAGATAAGGCATAAGAGGAATCACCTCGCCTTCGCACAATCCACCTGACAGCGAACACACACACTTACACACACACACTTACACACACACACAGAGCTCATCTTTCTGATCTGTTTGTGCCATCACAGAGTTAACATTTGCTAACTGGCTGCTGAGTGTTGCCGTCACACAACAAGAACACACAACATGGCGTATGATGCCATAAGTCAGATCACTGTGGTGACGCTGAGCGGCGGCGGTGGCTGACACACCAGGCGTATTGTCAGTGTGAATATTTGTCCTCCAGCACCCGTTCCCACTGAGAGGAAGGGTCTGGTCTGCAGCGTTCATTGGAGGTAGTTTGGTGCTGTGGTTGTTGGTGTTCCCGTTACAAAAAACACATACTAATTCTAGTTGTTAGCGTGTAACAAAATGTTGTGGTTCCATGTCCAACTACAGTGTAACAGCATTCCCTGACATGAATCAAACAGATGTGTTTGTATGGGTTGTTTGAATACACAAAAACACAAAAACACAGAGGGTTCCATTTGGTGACTTCCTGTCTGACTGTCTGGCTGCAAGTGATGTAAGTGATGCTAACTTCTTTAGCATTTGCCAGGAGGTGGAACTCTTAATACTAGTGGATCTTCTGTTCTCAGCTCTGCCCACTCATGTTTTCTGGTGAAAACATCAATGACAAAGCTTGTTTTCTGCTACAAGCTCGCAAAAGCAGCTCACTCCTCTCAGCCACTGTGTTTGTGATGCCAGCATGTACAGCTAACAGCTAATCAACAGCTAACAGCTAAAACAGCATCATTCCTGCCCGTGTGTATTTGGACTGCAAAAACATCTTCCACATGGTGAAAACATTATTACAACCATACAGGAACTGTTTGCAATGCTCTGGCCACAGCGCATGAGGATCAGTGATCAGTTTGTATACAGAGACGCTAACGTGAGACGCTAACATGTGGGTTTGGGACTCAAAGCTGGAAAACGATACATTCTGCGTGTCATCATGGTCATGGTAGAAAGCCAACAACTAACAACTTGGCATTAGACAGGCGGTGGAACGCCTAATGAACCAGTCGATCGTTTTCTTCGAGAAACATTGACAGCAACTTCTTTTCTGAGTGCTAGCAGCTAGCGAAAGCAGCTCTCCATTCTCAGCCACTGCATTTGTGATGCTTGCACATGCAGCTAATAGCTAAAATTGCTGTATTTCTCACTGCACAAACATCTTCCACACTTTGAAACATCTTTAAAACCACTCAGGAACTGTTAGCGACACTCTTCCACAGCTTGTCATGTTTGTGTCCAGAGATGCTAACGTGGGATGTTACTGTGAGACGCTAATGTGAGAATCTTCTGTGTGTGTGTATTCAAGACAATTGGATGATGTGTGGAAGGTTCACTTGGAGAAGGTTAAAAGGAGGAACGTCAGTGCTGCTTCGTCATCCTCATTCCAGGCGAACGAGTGCCATTCCATTCTCAGAGGAGGAGAAAATACCAGAGAACACAATGTGTTTAATGAAATTGTGAAACTAATTGAAAACTCTTAAAAGAAACATTCCTCTCATCGGCTTCATTATCTCCATCTTTGCTCGCTGTCAGACTTGCTGATACGTTTGTGAGCTGCACAGTGGCAGAGGTACTGTATGTGGATGAGTGGGTGTGAAGCCCTGACACGTATTCTCCTCACATCAGCTCACACACACACACTGCGCTGGGCTGTCAGTGTGGAGGCGTGGAGGCTGAGCAGCAGCTGGACTCCACCGATCTGCAGCATTGTCTGAGTTCCTGAGCTTCCTGCCCACTGCTGCTGCTGTTTCTCTGTAACAAACCAGCATTGACGCGTCAGCACCAACTGATGCTATGAAAACTCTCAGCAAGAAGAAGCAGATTCACAAGAAGCTCCAACGGGACATGTGTAAGAACATCTCTCCAGTGTGTGCCTTCACAAAGGAATCTGCTGTTACATGTGACAGCGACAGCATGGACCTTTTTCTGTTTCGACACAACATTGGCAGGCAACTTTCTGTTACCACTGAAAACAGCAACTAGCATTAGCAGCAGAGTCGAAGAAACAGTTGTTGGTCAAAAACCACACAAACCTGAGGAAAAAATGATGCAGGTAGTTCAAGAAGACGAAGGTCGCCATGACGACAGGCGCACACTGCAAAAAGTCTTACCAAGAATATTTGCCTTATTTCTAATCAAAATGAATTTCGACTTGAAAAAAATCTCAAATAAGACACGTCACCTGAAAAAGAGACATTTTTCACTTGTTTCAAGCACAGTTTTACTTAAAAAGTAAATAATTCTTCCAGTAGAACAAGTGTTTTTTCTTATTATAAGCAAAAAAAACATGCTCCAATGGCAGATATTTTCTGTTTATTTCAAGTAAAGAATGTGCTTGAAACTGGTAAATTGGTCGATAAACAAGTTACTCTTTCAAGAGATGTCTTGAAAGAGTAACTTGTAAAGAGATTTCATGGCCAGAAATGAGACATTTTGACCAGAAATAAGATAAATATTGATTAATTTTTGCAGTGTGTCCTAAGCAGAATGGACGTTGTCAGTCTTCATCCCCTTGGAATGATAATTATGTCACTGATGATAATTATGTCACTGAACCACTGAAAATGAGCTTGGTGTGTGTGCGTGTGTGCCTGCCTGTTCCACAGATTGTCTGGATGCTTTAGATCAGGAATCACAAGTGTTGCCAAGTTTCCTGCTAAATGTCACCTGGAATCTCTGCTACGAAACACACACACACATACACAAACAGGTCTTTCTAGCACCATCTGGCGCTCCGGTAACTCAGGGGACTGATGTTTGTTTGTGAGACACGGTGGAATCATTACCTTGTCCTCCTGCTTGTGTTTCCTTGATTATCCAGGAAATGTTTCACCTGTAGAGGGTGCCTTCACTATCTGTCGCATAGTATCTGAAGCAAAATTTAAACCAAAATCCCCTGATTGGCACAGATTAAATACGCTCACTACTTCTGGGGTTTGGCTAATTAGAAAAAATTTTGATTTGCAAAACGGGATGGAAACAGTTCTGTTCAAATTAAGTGTGATGTAGCATCCTGAAGTACTGAAATGTGCCAGACTCCCCTTGGAATGTTGATATTTTAGAAATTTCATCAGTGAATGACAGAGATGGAGGCAGACTTGCACATGTTCCAGATATTTTCTAACTCATATTTCTACAGTTCATTGATCTGTCAGTTTAACCCTCAGGACTCATGTTAAGTGTGTAAATCCATCCACACAGTCAGTACATCAGGTTGTGTCCTGCTGCGTCGCTGTTCTTTCTCTTGTCTGTGACAAAAACCTACTGGAACTGTTTTGTAGAAAAGCACCGTGGATGGAGGGAGCACGGGGACAAGTTTTCTAAATCCTGCGAGTATGTAGTTTTCACACACAGGATTCATATTCCTTTTAATGTGCGTTTTCCCACTGATTGGAATCACGTCTAGATGGAAACACAGCTGATGGGAACAGTTCCTGACACAGTGATATGTTGTGAACGTCTGTGTTCACTGGAGCGTCTCCATGTGGAGTTGTTGTTTTTCCTAAAATCTCCGGCTGTCGACCTCAATTCGGACTGACCGAGCAGAAATTAGGAGCGTCACCGGCACCACAGATACTTTCTGACAAAGATAAATGAATAAAGTTGACTCTCCTCCGCTGAGGTAAAATAACATTGTCAGAGGAGCCGACAGGCTCAGCAGCCACAAGTCTGTCGGAACCCCAGTCACTAGTGGTTAATTCTTCCGGACGAATCAGTGATCAGTGCTTCTTTATTCTACAGACAAACTCATATATATATGTGTGTGTGTGTGTGTATATATATGTGTGTGTGTGTGTGTGTGTGTGTGTGTGTGTGTGTGTGTGTGTGTGTGTGTGTGTGTAAAATGCTAAT
>CAAKHB010000338.1:17915-43970 GCA_901007665.1 Aeoliscus strigatus | reverse complement strand
CCCCCCCCGCCGTATTAACCCGTATCGCTGCCCATGCATTCGTGCTGGCACACGCTGGAGTACGGTAATTATGCGACTATTTCCTGGAACCTGGTGTGAAGGAGAGAACGGTTCCTGGAAGTTGCACTTGAAATCCAAGTTGCGGTCATTACGGTAATGACTTGAGAGTGAATGGGGTTACCGTAATGACCGCAACTTGGATTTCAAGTGCAACTTGCCAGCGTTCAGGCACTGCCGGACATTTCCGGTACTCCCCAGACAGCTGGTGGCGGTGTGAGCTGACCACTCCTTCCTCTGTCCAGTCGTCCTCCTGGCCTCCAGCCATCCTGTGGCCTTCGTCCAGAGCAAACTCTCCCAGGACAACAAAGACCTGGCCTCCATCCCCGAGGACGAGCCCCCCAACCCGGAACCAGCCACGCCCGACCCCAAAGCCTCCGCCCCCTCGGCCGCCACCGCCGGCGACGCCGTTCGGGACCTGAAGTCCGAGCCCGGTCACGCACCCGCCTCCGGCGCCGACCCGGTGACCTTTGAGGCCGACCAGGAGCAGACCATCAACTCGGACACGCTGCACGCTCTGGTGGAGCAGCTGCGGCCGCCGCCGTCCCCGGCGCCGGGCCTGGAGCAGATCGTCATCATCCGCACGGTGGACAACACGGAACACGGCGCGCCGCCGCAGTGAGGCGCCCACGTCTGCCAGCGTTCACACTAACAGACGTTCGGGTTTTAGCAGAACGGCTTTTTTTTCTAGTTTTCTAGCTTTTCTTTCTTTTGCCCGACGTGGAGAAGATTCACTCCACTGGTGTAAAATAATCAAATGAAGTTGCAGAACATCAGGAAAGTCCACCAACTCAGCAGATCTTCCCTCAGACTCACCTGTGAAGGTGATTTTTACTCCACGTCAGGTTCGCTGATGGAATCTGGAGAGAAGGAGAGTTTGGTTTTAGTTAATAATGTGAAGTCGTCATTTCAAATGTGACGTCAGAAGTTTCAGGATTTCAGTTTCTGAATGAAACAAATGTGTTTCTCCATTAGAACCTGTATTCAGTAGAACCGCACGGAACGTGTATCAGCAGTGTTTGATGTGGCCGCGTTAATAAACAGCCTCTCCGTGCAAAGCTGCTTTTTGTTTTCTTTCTTTCACCTGATTCTTTTTCAGGACGAGTAGGAAATGTGCAAACTGTATGAACACTGGAGCAGGAGATAAAAACCTGTCAGGTGTTGTTCAAACGTGAATGAAATGAAGGCAACTTACAGAGAAAGCCTGATGGTGGAAATGATCAAAGAAACTCTTATATGACGTCACCAACTCGGACTTCCGCCGGGAGTCCTCGTTGCCAGGCAACGCATTTTCGCAACACAACAATGGCGGCCGGAAGCATGGCGGATGTTTACGCCGATTTCTGCCGACAACAGCAGATAGAAACCAACGCGTACGTGTTGGATGTGTTCCAGAACACGACATTCACCGAGTACGTGTCAGGTTAAACGACGGAGCGGTCGTGAAAAGGCGGGTTGGTTTGTTAGCTTAGCCGCGGAAATGATGGTGCCTTTAGGGGCTTCAGCGAAAATCGGAAATCTGTTGGCGCATAAGTTCATGCCATTCTGATATTAATCACATTTATTGTTTTAGTGTTTAGGGTCCACATTTAGCAGAACATTAACCATGTAGGTTTTTGTCGAAAAATCCACATGTTGAATGCGCAGTTTTTTGTTTCTGACAGGAATGTGACCATAGGACTAATGGGAAACGAGGGAGGCGTTCACAGGCTGCAGGACAACGAAGCTCTGGCTTTGTCAAAGTGTCTGATGAACAATCACAGTGTGACAGGTAGAAGAAAAATAAAACATATGAATGTAATTTTGTGTCAGTTGAACATGTCTGGTCTCCCCAGGGCTGGACGTCAGCTACAATCGCATCACAGACACTGGCGTCGCACACCTTTGCGTCCTCTTACAGGTAAACACGAAGTGAGTTTTCCACTTCCTGAACGTGACGTGCAGCTGATGTTCGTTTCAACTTTCAGGAGACAAACAGTCTGACATCTCTGGACCTGAGCTTCAACGACATCGAGACCAACGGAGCTCTGGTCCTCGCAGACTGTCTGCGGGTCTGTATCACACACACACACACAGACACACAGACACACAGACACAGACACAGACACAGACACAGACACACACACTTTCCATTGTGTCTGCATCATTTTTCCCTGTATTTTCCACATCAGGTCAGAGTTCAGTGACAGACACTGTCACTGAACTGTGTGTGTGTTAGTTTGTGTGTATTTGTGTGTAAGTGTATGCACTTCGCCTTCCAGCAGTGACCCCTGTGACCTCTGACCCTGCAGACCAACCGTTGCCTCCTGTCCCTCCGTCTGTCCGGTAATAAGCTTGGTGACACGGGCGCGGTGGCTCTGGCCCGGATGCTGCAGGTGAACGAGGTGCTGCAGGAGCTGCATGTGGCCGACTGCAACCTGGTGAGGACGCGCTGACGTCACCGTTCGATTCCCCGCGGGGCGCCAACCGCGCGTGTGTGTGTCCGCAGGCCGCTGCCGGCTTCACCGCGCTCATTGCTGCGCTGAAGAGCAACCGGAGTCTTCGGCGCGTGGACGTCAGCCGCCCTCTGCCACTGGGCCACCAGGTGGCTCAAACACACACACACACAGACACACACACAGGTGAACACCGTCACTCACCTGTGTGTGTGTGTGTGTTCAGGAGCAGTGGGCCGTGCACGTGTCAGACATGCTAGTGGCAAACGGCGTCCTGCTGGAGCTCCACCTGGGCGTCATGGCGATGACCAACAGCGGGCTGGAGATGATGAGCGACGGCCTGCGCCTCAACCACCGCCTGCGCTACCTGGACCTACGCTGGTGCGTCTTCTCCGTCCGTCCGTCTCCGGGCGAGACGACGCTCCTGACGACCTCGTCTCCTCCCGTCGCAGCAACCGCGTGACCCGGGACGGCGTGCGACACCTGGCCCAGGTGCTCAGGGACAACCCCACCCTGGAGGTCGTCGACCTGTCGGCCAATCGGATAGAGGACGAAGGTGCCATGTGCCTGAGCAATGCGCTCATCTGGCCGGGCTGCAGCCTGAGGGAGTGAGTCACCTGACGCCCGTCACCTGTTCCTGTCCCACACCGGTCACCGTGTGTGTGTGTGTGTGTGTGTGTGTGTGTCAGATTGTCCGTCTGCTGCAACAACATCAGGACAGGGGGGTTGTTGTCCCTGATTGGGGCTGTGAGAGGGAGCAGAACGCTCACACACATGTACGTGAGGGGGAATCAGCTGGAGGGGCGGGTCTGCCAGGTACCACCCACCCACACACACACACACACACCCCACACACACACACACTGATGTGTACTTCCTGCTCCAGGCGTTCCAGGAGCTGCTGACCTGTGGCCGCCTGCAGCCCGAGCACACAGACGTCAGCCCGTACGTGGTGGACGGGGCCGTGTTCCTCGCAGACGTCGGCCACAGTCTGAGGAGACACTACGAGGGGGGAGGGGACACGGACACACACACAGACACGGCCACGGACACTAGCACCTCCGCTCCAGCACAAGGGACTCAAAAGTGAAGGTCACTGAAATAAAATGAAGCTGAACAAAGAAGCTTCGTCTTGTTTTAATTGAAGCTGCGCGCACGCGCACACGCACACACACCGGCTGATTCATCTGTTAGAAACTTCCAGAAAATCGTCGGCCTTCCTTCCTGCAGTTTGCCGTCCCACACACACACACACACACACACACACACACACACACGTCACTCCTCAGGACCGCTCTTCTCCTGGATGCTGGGTTTCCATGGCGACAGCTCCTCCAGCTCCAGCAGGATGCTCCTGGCGCCCAGGCAGCGCTCCAGCTGCTGTCGGTCCCCGTCGCCGAACGTCCAGCCCCGCGCGGCCACATGGCCGAGCGCCGGCAGCCGCGGCAGCACGGCGAGCAGCGCGGGGAACCAGGAGGAGCCGGCAGCAGAGGTCAAAGGTCGCAAGCTGAGGTCAAGGTCCTCCAGCGAGCTGAGGCCTCCTCCTGCGGCGGCGGCCAACAGGTCGGACCAGCCGCTGGCGCCCACCGAACCGTTGTAGGAGAGATTGAGTGTTCGCAGCGAGGACAGAGAGCCACGTTCACACGCCAGCGCTGCAGAGACGGAGGAGCAGCAGGTTCACGACCGACGGCCGATACCGGGGGTCCGTTGGGGGGCGGAGCCACAGGACGTTTGGGGACGTTTGTTCTAGGTTTTGAATTTGACTTCTGTGTTGTGACCAATCAGTGAACTCTGAGTGTGTGTGTGTGTGTTACCGAGGTGACGCAGATCGCCGGCGGTGAGGTCACAGCTGCTGAGGTGGAGCTCCTCGATGACTGACGGCTGCAGAGCGTCCAGCAGCAGCTCCAAGCGACCGCCGACCTCTTTACACCAGGAGACGTCCACGCTGCGGAGATGGGGCGTGGCCAGGGCTGACACACACACACACACACACACACACACACACTCGTAAGGAGACGTGCTGCGGGGCCGGTATCCGTGGGACGTGAACAGGTCGCGGTACCGAGAGCAGCGACCGACTGGTGCGTCAGGCCGCAGCAGCTGAGCGGCAGACGTCTCATCTGGGTCAGTGGGAGGGCGGAGACCAGCCTGCTGACCACACCCCCCACCTCCTGATTGGATGACACGTCCAGCTCCGTCAGCATCGGGAGGGAAGGAAGCACCTGGACTGGAGACAAGACCGGGAGGGGAGGGGGGGGGGGGCATGACGAGGCCTTTTCCGACACACGTGGCGTGTGTGTGTGTGTGAGTGTGTGGACTCACTCAGCGCCTCCAGGTCGGAGTGTGTGAGGCAGCAGAGGTGCAGGTCGAGGCTCTCCAGGTGTGTGAGGTGGGTCAGGTCACAGGTGACGCGGCTCAGCCCCCCCGCCAGAGTTTTGTTGGCGGACAGGTCGAGTTGGTGCAGTGAGGACAGACAGCGGAGAGAAGGTCCTGGGGGCGGCGGGGACACGGGGCGTCAGTGGAGGCGCAGCGCCACCTAGCAGCAGCAGGTGTCTCGGACGTCCTACCCAGAGCTTCCAGGCCGTCCGGCGTCAGGCTGCAGGCTCGGAGCCGCAGCACGGCAAGGGAGGGGGTGTGGCGGAGTGAGGCCGCCAGCCTCCGGAACACGCCCACTTCCTGTGACAGCTGAGGGTTGTAGGACACGTCCAGGACGCAGAGACGCCGCAGAGAAGACGCCGTCCCTGCCGAGAGGAGAAGAAGGTTCCAGAGCCGCCAGGGGAATCGACAGGCAGGTGAAGACAGAACCCACCCAGAGCAGCCGCGTCCGCCGCAGTGAGCCGGCAGGCCACCAGGTGGAGCTCCGTCAGCGCCGGCTGGAGGTGAGGCAGCAGCTGCTGGGAGGCTCCGCCCCCAACCGAAGGGTTCCAGGACAGATCCAGGATCTGAAGGGCAGAGAGGGAGGAGAGGGACTCACCTGAGCACACACACACACACACACAGATGAGCCATGTGACCCGCGTTTTACCGCCCTGATCCACGACATCACATGGGACCCACCCACAGCCGTGATGTCATCAGGACTCAGCCGGCAGCTGCACAGCTTCAGCGCCTTCAGACCGCTCACGTGCTGGAGGTGAGAGGTCAACGCCCGCACACACCCGCCAATCAGACCGTTCCATGACAGATCCAACTCCTCCAGCTCAGGCAGGAAGGGAAGCAGCGTCGCTGGGGAGGGGGAGGAGGGGGTAAGGAGAAGGAGGAGGAAGAGGAGGTGTGTGTGTGTGTGTGTGTGTGTGTGTGTGTGTGTGTGTCACCCAGCTCCAGCAGGTCGGTAGCGGTGAGGTCACCGTGAACCAGACTCAGTCTCGTTCCGTCTCCGTTCTTCCCCAGCCGCTGCAGGAACACACGCACTCGTCCCCACCCGGCGTCCTGCTCGCTCTCCGCTGCCGCACACGCACCTGACACACAAAGCAGCTGGGTGTTTGAGCCTCGATGTGTGTGCACTGAAGTCCGCGGTCTTCCTCACCTGAGCTGTGACCTTTGACCTCTGCGTCCTCTGGGATCCTCGGCTGCTCGGTGCTGCGGCTCAGGAAGCGTCCCAGCGGCTTCCTGTCTGACGCCGTGCGTTTCCTGCGGATCTGATTCATGATGACGTCCAACGTAGAACGTCTCTGACTGCCGTTGTCCCGCCCACGCTGCCCGTCTGACCAATGAGAGGAGAGACCAATGTGATTTGTCATCAAAGAGGATTTTTACAAACATCTTTAAAACCTTCAATCTTTTATGAATTCTCAGAAACACAGTTTTAGAATGTCAGAGTTCATAACTAAAATAAAGGCTTTTAAATATCACACATTTAAAATAGAGATATTAAACCTGTAATATATTACAATATAATAACATATTGACATATGACACATTTACTGTGTGTGGACCCAATAATGGTGATTAAAACACATAATAATACATAAAGTAAAGTAAAAACGATCGGTATAAAACAGAAAACACTGGTACTTTAAAAAGGTCAGTAGTCGTCAGGACTTTTACTCTGCAGGAGCAACTTCGTGTCACGTGAAACTATCCAACGTTTTCTCATAGTCAAAAAACAAACTCGTTCCCGCTCATACGTATAAACCAAACAGGTGAAACTCACCGGAAGTCTCCATCAGCTTCAAACTCCAGGGTCCAGTTGAAAGAAATCACGTCTGAACACAAACGTACGCAGATAAAAAAAAACGAGTTGGGCCGTCACGTGACCAACCTGCAGCTGCGTCTCCTGCCGCCTCAATTGACGTCACGCCCCGTGCTTGTCAGGTGGCGGACCAACCCGGAAGTGTCGCCAACACCTTCAGCAAACCACTGGAAATGTTTTCCTCGGTGTTCTTCGTCTTTCACGACACATTCCTGTTCAGAGGTGTTTTACTACGACATTATATATAGATATATATATGTATACGTAGTTCATATATTTACATATATTTGTTTCATTTCCGAAATGAAGGTAAAAAGACATAATATGATGGTTATTTGTATTTATTTCATGATTATTTTGTATTTGTTGATAAGAGGCGTTGTCAGAACCTGTCGACAAACGGCTTCATTTTCACTTCCTGTATGTCTCTCTCTCTCTCACACACACACACACACAGAAACCTCATTTATTTCAGACTATTCTTTATTATCTGACAGAACTTGGAGCAGCCCGGTTTGACTCCTGGGCGGCCTAAAGTCCCGGTCTCGCTGTAGAACCAGAACCTTCTGTGGAGGATCGTACAAAAGTCCAAACGGCTCCTCTGCTCGTCGGCGTCGTCGGCAGTAAAAACAAACTCATCTGTCTCATCTGTTGTTGCTGCGAAGGACGGACAAGCAGAGGGGGGCGTCGTTGCGAGGACGCCGACACGTCCCGTTGTGTTCGCTCCCGGTGGGACCAAAGAAAAGAAACACGAGAAGAAAACAACAAGCAGAGGGGGGCGACGCCGGCTTCTGTCCTCAGTCGTCGTCCACTGTGGGCGTGATGGTCACACCCCTCCTGATCTGTCCCCAGCCAATCAGACTGCAGGGAGAAAGAACAGGGAGCCAATCAGAGATGAGGAACGAGGAGCAGCAGAACCATGCGAGTCGACCCTCACCGCCAGTGTTTCTCCACGCGTCGACTCAGGGCGATCTTCTCTCCGACCTCGGTGCACACGGGGTTGGTGAGGACGATCTTGGCCAGATCGGCTTTGACGGCGCTGACGCGGCCGCCGGTCGACAGGGAGCCGATGTTCACCATCAGGACCTCGTTCTTCGACAGCTTCTGGACCTGCACAGACGCACAAACCCACGTTTCAGCCCTCTTCTGCTGCTATGGCAACAGTGGCCTCAGGGAGGACTACATTTCCCATGCTCACCTTGGCAGCTTTCTTGTCGCCCTCCGTGCGGACGCCCAGCAGCCGTCGGAGCAGGAAGTAGGAGATCTCCAGCTCGGTGAAGATCTCCGGCAGCTCACCGACGGCACCCAGCACCTGACCGACCATACGATCGGCTCGGCACAGCGTCGGGTCGATCTTTGTGCCCACACCTGCACGCACGCACACACACAGTTCAGCTTCTGATACTTTCCTTTCCTTCCAAATATTTTCATCCTTCACACCTTCCACAGTTACACTCTGTTCCAGCTCTACTTGACTCAATTCTACTCGCTTTTGGTACCAGACACGACCGTCTCCATGACAACTTCTCGACGTGACGGCAATGACTGTACAAAACTGCCTCAACATGCTGCGACTGCTGTTTTCACTTTTCATGAGTGTGTTTCACTGTTTTAAATCCACTTCTGTCGGTCTTATGTTTGTCACTGTGACAATGACAGTAGAGAATCCCTGTATCTTGACAGTGGTTTCTGTACGTGAACAGACGGAGGACATGGTGAACTTCCTGTTCCATTTGTGAGACCAAACCCGTCAAACTCCTGTCTACTGTTTTGTGTCTTTTCTCCGTCCAACTCCGACCATCTCAACAGAAACCAAACATCCGGACGTCATTGACGGTCTTTTTTTTTTTAAACGTTCATCAGTCGAGCTAAATGAGCATGAGAGGAGGAATAAACGTCGGTTGCTGCTTTTTAAAAACGCTCTTTGATTCCCGAGTCGGTAGATGTCACGAATAACGGAGTAGTAGGACGTGGTCATGTGACCACCAGGCTGGTGTTCTCCCTCTTTGGTCACCAACGCGGCTGTCGGGGGCGGGGACGTACCGATGAGGCCTCCGGGGGCAGCGTACTGCAGGTCGTTGTGCTCCGCGAACAGAGAGACAATCTTGGAGAAGATTGGTTTGCACATGAGCTTCCCCTCGTGGTCTTTGGAGACGATGCCGGGTCGCACCTCGATCTCCTGCCCCACCTGAAGGGTCGGCGGAGGTCACGTGAGACACACTGAAAACCACAGCTCAGTTCTGGACCTCGCCGCCGACACGCTCACCTTCAGGACGCCCTTCAGGATACTTCCTCCTGCCACGCCCCCTTTCAGGTCGTCAACCTCACAGCCGGGTTTGTTCACGTCAAAGGACCTGATGACTGACGGCAGCACAAAGCGCTAATGACTCCAGACTGTCAGACAT
Organism: Aeoliscus strigatus; assembly: GCA_901007665.1. Classification (NCBI taxonomy): domain Eukaryota; kingdom Metazoa; phylum Chordata; class Actinopteri; order Syngnathiformes; family Centriscidae; genus Aeoliscus; species Aeoliscus strigatus. The sequence continues at coordinate 34,881 of CAAKHB010000338.1, read as the reverse complement.
ATGCGGCAGGCTTTAGACGTCACCCTGCTCCTACAGGCCTCGTTCCAATCAGCAGCTCGTTACCAGAACTTCACAGAGACGGATTCAGGAGAGGTAGGAGCAGGGTGACGTCCCCCCCTGTCGGACCGACGTGCAGACGTGTCTCCTCACCGATGAGACGGGGCTCAGACGTGAAGTCTCTCACCGGCACCGGGATCTTTTTGACGATGTACTCGCACACCACCTCGATGTTGTACTTCAGCTGGGCCGAGATGGGAATGATGGGGGCGCCTTCGGCCACGGTGCCTGCGGGGGGCGGCGGCCGACGGAGTGAGACACGGAAACACGGACGAGGCTGAGGGGGCGCGCCGTGTGACTCACCCTGAACGAAGGCCAGGATCTGCTCGTACTGCTCCTTGGCCTGGCTCTCCTTCACCAGGTCGATCTTGTTCTGCAAGATGAGGATGTGCTTCAGCTTCATGATCTCAATGGCTGCCAGATGCTCCGACGTCTGTGGCTGAGGGCACGACTCGTTTCCGGCTGGGGGGAGGAGAAAAACACACACACACACACACACACACACACCAAGGCAGCGTTTGTGAGGACCGTTTGAGAAAAACACTTGGCTTTAAAGCCCTATTTCTGTGTCGACCTGACGTGGACTATCGCACCCACGTCGTCCTACACCATCGGGAGCCTTTCTACTTCTGCTTCCGTCTGTCTCGTAGCTCTGCATTGAATCTCCCCGTTGTGTTATCTTTTTTTACAGTTTTCAGTGTTTTTCTGTTTCTGTCAGGCGACAGCGACTGAAAGTGAGCGGATCATGTTCCTCTTCCACGTTTTACGCTTATTTCTTTCGGTCCGTTCTATTTTCCTCAGCAAACACAGAAGACAGAAGTCACGTGAACGGTCCAACCACAGATGTAAAGTACTCTCTCTTCTATTCTATTGTCACCTGTGGAGGTCCATGTAGATACAACAACTAGTTTCATTTCTGGAGAGGTGACGAAGTCCCGGGCAACGCGCAGGAAGCCTCATCTGGGGTTAAATCTCACCGATGAGCAGGAGAGCTGCGTCCATGACGGCCGCACCGTTCAACATGGTCGCCATCAAAATGTCGTGACCAGGACAGTCGACGAATGATACGTGTCTGACAGAGAGAGAGAGAGACGCCATTTCCTCAGGAAGACATTTAAAAATTAAAAGAAGCTGCCACATGTGCGCTGAGCATGCACACCATGCCTCACCTGACCAGTTTGAAGTTGCCTTTGGTGCCAGGGATGTCTGTGGGAAACTCATCAGGGGTGCTGCTGCCACATGACCTGTAGCATTCTGGTCGGGGGCAGCTGGGGTCATCCAGCATGTAGATCTACAGCAGGAACATGGACGACGGGACAGTCACATGAAGATGGTCTGCACATTCAAGCTGAAGGGAGCATGGTACAAAGGTGAACATGCACACCTTGGGGCCACGTACCTTAGCGTTAGCATATCCTAGCTTGATGGTGATGTTTCTTTCTAGTTCATTCTTGAATCTGACAGTGTGAACACCAGAAATGGCCTTCACGACAGTGGACTTTCCATGGGCCACATGGCCGATGGTGCCTAACGGGACAGGATATGAAAACATTCAGACTGTTTGACAACAATAAACACATTTATTTCTCAATTTCCTTTACCAATGTTGATGGTGGCCTGTCGGCTGATGATCTCCTCGGACAGAGTCGTCAGACGGGACACATCCTGTGGAGAACACAGAACACATCAGGCACTTTCAACGACATACAAAAAAACCATGCAGCTCCACCCGTCTCACTCCTGGAGGTGTCAGAAACAAACAGACCTTTCTGCAAACGCAGCAACTAGACACAATGACAAACCATTTTCATTGGATCGTGCCAACAATGGTAAAGACACATTCAGAGGACAAACGTGCCATTTTGTTCTTAGCTGACCTATGATAATAAATCTGAATTGATGAAGTAAAACGTATTAAATTTGGGGTATAAGGAATGGCACACAACAGGGTGTTGGCTTTTTTTTTTAAAATTTTCATCATTTTACTAGATTTCTCTTTGGAAATGTTGCTTCCGGAACATTTCACTGACATGAAACATGAACACTTTCGTCTGGTCCTTGTTCCGGTCGGGGAGGCTGTGTGGCCCCGCTCGGCCTGCCCTCATGTGCCGGCTGGAGGCGGCGCTGCGCCGCTGCCCGGTACCGATTACAAATACATCCAACAACCACTTTGACAATTAAAAAACGACTGTTTGGCCGTCGGCATTGACTTATAGAACAGTAGAGTCAGTTGAGCAGACACTTACCAAAGTACTAAGGTCTTGTTTGGCCAAATGAGGCTGACCCAGCGTTGTACCAGCCTCGTCGCCCGCCATCTTGGATGGAAAAGAGAACGATAGAGGCGGCCGCTGCGAATGCCTGAACGAGAGACAAAAGCTACCGTTCCTCCTTTCCTGATAATTATTTTTCCGTCACAGGTTGCGTAGGGCGTGTTAGTGATAGCCCAATATGATTCTAATAAAACATAAGATCACATGTTATGTATTTATATCTTTTTTCATTTGGGTCCTTTCACAACGGCTGATGCAACTTAACATTCGCGCCCTAAATCCAGTTTGTGTAACAGTAAGAGGCGGCTGTGGTTGTCAGTGACAGCGGACTACGTGTCCTTCTGTGTCTAGGGTTCGAAGCGTGTTGTCGACTCCTTCTGAAAGGTTTAATTGAAGCGCGTCTTGAGACTCGTGTTGATGACGTACGTCACCGGAGACGCTGATGTGATGTCATGTGACCGACGAAGCGCGAGGACCAGCTTCGGTGGACTGAGTGAATCTAATGACTGGTTCAAACCAGCCGATACTACTTCACCCAGCAAAGCAGCGTCTGTGTACACCAGCCTCATCAGTGTTTGAATGGATGAACCTGTTTACGATGCAGTGGTCGACATTGGTTCATTGTTTATCTAAACACCAGCAGCAGCCCCTTGTTGGCTTGTACATTATCTTGCAATCTGTTAGGTTCATAATTTATATGTGGCCATCACCAGCATAATTCATTCATTTAATTCAACACTTCACACACAGAGCAGGGGTGTCACTGTATTGCACAGCTGTGACGAAAAGATCTAAGCCAGAAGGTGAAGCTATTGATCTTCAAGTCGGCCTTCGTTCCTCTTCTCACCTATGGTCATTAGAACTGGATCATGACCGAAAGAACGAGATCGTGGGTACAAGCGGCCGAAACGAGCTTCCTCAGAAGGGTGGCTGGCTTCTTCCTTCGGGATAGGGTGAGGAGCTTGGTCATCGGAGAGGACCTCAGAGTAGAACCGTCTCCCTCGGGAGGTGCTCCAAGCACGTCCAGCTGGGAGGAGGCCCTTGGGCAGACCGAGAACCAGGTTGAGAGATCATATCTCCACCCTGGCCTGGGAACGCCTTACGATCCCCCAGTCAGAGCTGCCTGATGTCGTCAGGGAGAGGGAAGTCTGGGGTTCTCTGTCGAAGCTGCTCCCAGATGAAGATGGATGGATGGAATAATAACAAAAGCATAACTGATGTATTATGTACTCTTGATGTATGTTGTAATGAATGTATGTTGTAAATGTTCATTAATAGTGTAATACCATTCAAATAACATAGCTTTGATAGAACTGATTCAATGGAAATGGAAACGACCCAATATGTGATGTCCCTGTAGCGCTGGTTTTATCCAGACATTGAACAGTACTGAATTCCAGATTCTACTGAAGTACACTTTTTTTCTGTTTAAGGTGCCAGACATTGAGTAAGATCGAGTTTAAAAAGATTAACAAAGCTCTGTACACAACAATCGAGTACATTAATAAACAAAATAGAAACGTCATGTTTATTATCTATAAGCATTCTGCAAATGTCTGCCTTTCATTCATATGTAATATTGTGGAAATATATTTGACTTGGAATAAATGCATTTTCTTGCCAACGCTAAAACTGTAGTTGGGGCCTGTTGTTGATACCACGATCCTTCTTGTCTCTCTACGTCTAGTTCCGCCCACAGGGGAAGTGACGTCGTTGCAGAAAATGGCGTCCGCAAAGCTAGTGGAGCGCTATGCTTCCCTGCTAGCCGTCTGATGAAGATCCGAGTGGGGGGTCTGCCTGATAAACGACACCATGGCAGAGCTCCGCTGCCGCCAGCTTCCCTGATTCCGGAATCGAACCCGCCACTTCATGTCCGAAGGCGCCAGAGCTGCCTGGTCCAGAGGGGCTGTGGGGATTCGCACCGCCGAGGTGAGACGACTGGATTTAGCGTCTCGGCTAAAGCTCCCCCGGTGGAGCTCAGTCGGATCCCCTCTGCTCCTGTCACCGCCGAAACCGTGACACCGTATTCATCCGCGTGAACAGCGACTCACAGAGGAAATAAGTCGAAGAATAAAATACAAACGTCTGCAGTTCATCTCCCAAATCTTTAGCTAACACCGAAGTTCCATCCTCGGATGCTGGAGCTGTGTCTTTGTTTTGGGACAGTGGTCGAAGCATGGTCAGTCTCTGCAGGTGAAATGCACCTGCTGCATGAGTGGAATTCAGTTCGGTATTGGATCAGTATTTATCACGTATCTTTCGGGGCTGGTCGTCAATGTGTCAGGTGTAGTTTCCACCTTTCTTTGCTAACGTTAGCCTCGCTCTACCCCCCACCCCCTCACCCCACCTACCATTCTCTCGTCCTTCAGCATCAGTGGAATCTAGCCAAACATTCGCGATAGTTATTTTATCATCGACAACTGTGCGGCAAAAAGAGAAAGTAGTCGCTGTGCAGGCAGAGGATGTCAGGAGAACTTTGTTAGCTTGTTGCTAGCTGAGCTGCAGCCACCGGGACAACCTGTTGTTTTTCTCCCCGAGGAGAACAGGTCAGATCAGGACGGAGATCAGACACAGGCAGGAGATTTACACCATCTAAAGAGATTTATTTGTGTAATTTGTGTTTGTCCTGATACTCTACATCTGCCTCTGAGTGATTGATTAATAACAGATCTGAAAGTGTGCTTTTAATAAAAAGGACATTCATGTTGGCACTTGTACTTGGTTTGTACTTGTATCCTGACATCATCATCAGTTCACAACAACCAGAGCTCAAACAATAGGACAAGTGCAGTTTAGTTTTTCTTACTACACACCAGGACGGTAAACCTCCTGAACCCATGGTCAAATGTCAGATGTTTTTTTGAAAGAGAACGTTAATTACAGGCTGTTCTTAAAAAGCACAGATGAACCCTTTGTAAATTCACCTGCAGCTGACGTGACGTCATCAATATTGGTCATCTCATGTGTCTGTTCAGAACCAGGGAAACTCAAACACAGGAAATGCGAGCGACCTCCTAATGCCCAGCCATCAAATCCTATGACTGTACGGCCGGCCTCCAGAAGGTACTAACACACACACACACACACACACACACACCCTGCAGACGTTCATGCTTTAACGTGGCGATTGTTTTGGCTTTTGTCGCCCAGGTGATTGAAGCTCAGAAAAGGGACTTTGTTAGCGTCCAGTGGACACAAGGGGCACTGTCCTCTGATTGGCTCGGACAACCCCCTCTGACATGCCCGTGGCCAATCAGAGGTGAGTGTGCTGCTTGTGTGTGTATAACACGTCTGCTGAAATCTGATGTGTGTTCATGTGACCTTTCCTCTGTTCCGTGTGTGTATGAAATGACACGTCCTGTGATGTCCTGTCTCTTTGTTGACTTCTCCACCGACCTGATTTGCTGTGTCGCAGTGGAGGAGCGCGCGCGCACACACACACACACACACACACACACACACACTGGCTGGAGTGCGTTGGGACACAGCAAAGTGCTGAGCTTCCTATTGAATGTCCTTCCTGTTTCACTCAGTGCTTAGCAGCACCTCACAGAAACCCCACCACCCAAAGCTGTTCCCTCTGAGAGTTGTCTCATCACAGCTGGCGCTGATATTTGCTGACAACTCTACATTCACACCCCCGTTCACACCTATTGGTGGCAGCTGCTAACACGTTCACGCACACTGGGGCTTCAGTTGGCCAACGACCCGGCCCGGTGATGACTGGATGCACACTCAGAAACTCATCCTGTGGTCTTGTTGTGGTGGAGGGACTTCTGTGTTCGCTGAGAAAATGGCAACAAACCAGAAGACGATTTTTCTAGGAAACTAAAAAAAAACTCCACAGATAACAGGGAAAAAAACCAAAACATGGCACAAAGATTCAACGTGCAGCTACAGACGCAGAAGTAGACACGCCCACGACGGAGTTGGGTCTGTGTCAGTTCACCAGAAGAATAAATAGGACCTAATGTGTCGGCAGAGACAAAAACTGGACAATTTGCGCCTCGCTGCCTTTAGGTGTGTTATGTCGGGGGCGGATGTGGAGGTGTACCTGTCCCAGGTGCATGATGGGAGTGTGTCGTCAGGCTTCCGGGCTCTGTATGAGGAGCGTCTGCTGCTGGACGTCACGCTGCTGATTGAGGAGCATCATTTCCAGGTGAGGAACGTTGTCATGTCAGATCAATGCTGGACGTTTCGTGTGGAGACAGATGTGATGTGAGACCTCCGGTTCCAGGCCCACAAGGCGCTTCTGGCCACGCAGAGCGACTACTTCCGGGTCATGTTCACAGCTGACATGCGGGAGAGGGACCAGGACAAGATCCACATGAAGGGGCTGACGGCAGCGGGGTTCGGCCACATCCTCCGGTTCATGTATTACGGCTCACTGGAGCTCAGCATGCCCACGGTGCAAGAGATCCTGCAGGTGGCGCCACACGCTCTCACCGCATGTGTCTCCTGTCGTGGAAAATGATCGATCTTCCAACTGAGTAAGTGTCCCTGTGGCGGCAGGCGGCGATGTATGTCCAGCTGACGGAGGCGGTAGAGTTCTGCTGCTCCTTCCTGCTGGCCAAGATCTGCCTGGAGAACTGTGCGGAGGTCATGCGCCTCCTAGAGGACTTCAGCGTCGGAGTGGAGGGCGTCCAGGAGCAGCTCGACAACTTCCTGCTCGACAACTTCGTCCCCCTCATGAGCCGACCTGACTTCCTGTCCTACCTCAGCCTCGAGCGACTGCAGGTGAGAATACCTCACTGCCAGCGGAGTCCAGACCAAAGAGTAACGGAATGTTCCAGTGGTCCCGTTGCTCCTGGTCGGTTCTGGAAATTCCAGTGGATTCTGCCTGTTCAGTCTGTTAATAGTTAGACCATCGTAGTTTACGTGAGGTCTCAATGAGCGGTCGCAGCTGTTGCTGGAACGTTTTGTTGTCAGTGGATGAACGTGGTTGCACGTTGTGCCTGGAATCTTTGACGTGGACTGGAATTTAAAGGACCAATGCCTGTATTTTCACGCTTCTCTGCCACAAATGTTCCAGGCGTATCTGAACAGTGACGCCTTGAGTCGCTTCCCCGAAATCGAATTGTACGAAGCCGTCCAGTCGTGGCTGCGACACGACCGGCGGCGCTGGCGGCACACCGACACCATCGTCCAGTCGATCCGCTTCTGCCTCATGAGCCCCGCCAACATCTTCGAGAAGGTGAGTGCCCTTTTCCCCACGTGGAACGTTTGATTCCCACGGCACCCTCCTCAGTCCGCCGTCCTTCTGTTCCCCGCAGGTGAAGACATCAGAGTTCTACCGTTACTCCAGACAGCTGCGGCAGGAGGTCGATCAGGCGCTCAGCTACTTCCACAACGTCAACCAGCAGCCTCTGGTGGAGATGCGCTCCAACCGCATCCGCTCCATCCGCCCGCAGACCGCCGTCTTCAGGGGAATGATTGGCCACAGCATGGTCAACAGCAAGATCCTGCTGCTGCAGCGGCCCAAGGTGACCCCCCCCCCCACCCACCCACCCAGCTGCTGACGGCTGCTCTCTGATGCCGCGACTCTCCTTTGTCCGGTCCCGCAGGTGTGGTGGGAGCTGGAGGGACCTCAGGTGCCGCTGCGGCCCGACTGCCTCGCCATCATCAACAACTTTGCCTTCCTGTTGGGTGGAGAGGAGCTGGGGCCCGACGGGGAGTTCCACGCCTCCTCGAAGGTCTACCGATACGACCCGCGGCAGAACTCGTGGCTCCGCATGGCCGACATGTCTGTGCCCAGGTGAGCCTCGTCGGCGTGTGTGCCACGACTCTTCCTTCACCGCATATGTGGGATTATTTGCGACCATAGTACTTGTTGAACGTGCACCTCGCGACACATCACGATGCAGCATTTTCTATCGACGTATTGATGAGAATACACATAAAAATTCATCGGTTGTGAATCCTGTTTTGACTCTTTAACCCACTCAACACCGACTGTATCCCCGGTGCCACATTTGCATACTGTGGAGTACCGTAGTTACACAGCTGTTTGTGCTATCAGAAAGGGGAAGAAGCTCGGAGAAGGAGAAAACGTCCATCAATTCCTGAACGTTTGTAACAGCTATGTTGCTGTCATTACGGTAATCCGCCTCGCCCTGTTGCCAGAAGTCAGTGAGTCATTACGGTGATGACAGCAACTTGGCTGTCAACATCCACTCCTTCTTCACACCAGGTAGAGGCTTTTCTGATGGAGCAAATAGTTGTAATTACGGTACTCCACAGTATGCTAGCTGAACGTATCGGCAGTCAGACCGTGGCTGTTAAAGGGTGAAGTCATCCCACACACACACACGTCATTTGTTGTTCACAGGTCAGAGTTTGCCGTCGGTGTGATCGGCAAGTTTATTTACGCGGTCGCAGGCCGCACGCGAGACGAGACCTTCTATTCCACAGAGCGCTACGACATCACAGAGGACCGCTGGGAGTTTGTGGACCCGTATCCCGTCAACAAGTACGGCCACGAGGGGACGGTCCTCAGCGGTAAACTCTACATCACCGGCGGCATCACGTCCTCGTCCACCTCCAAACAGGTGTGCGTGTTCGACCCGGGGCGGGAGGCGGGCGGCGGGGGAGGGAGCTCGGGGGGCGGGGCGGACGCACAGAGGACACGCACCGGCCGAGGCCCCCTGCTGGCCCCCCCCGGCATGCACGCCAGCTGCTGGGAGAACAAATCGAAAATGAACTACGCGCGCTGCTTTCACAAGATGATCTCGCACAACGGGAAGCTGTACGTGTTCGGAGGGGTGTGCGTCATCCTGCGGGCGTCCTTCGAGTCGCAGGGCTGCCCGTCCACCGAGGTGTACGACCCGGAGACGGACGAGTGGACCATCCTGGCCTCCATGCCCATCGGGCGCAGCGGCCACGGGGTGGCGGTGTTGGACAGACAGATCATGGTGCTGGGCGGTCTGTGCTACAACGGACACTACAGTGACTCCATCCTCACCTTTGACCCCGACGAGAACAAGTGGAAGGAGGACGAGTATCCCCGGATGCCTTGCAAACTGGACGGTCTGCAGGTGTGCAGTCTGCACTTCCCCGAGTATGTGCTCGAGCACGTCCGACGCTGCAGCTGAGGGTGGCTCAGCATCCTTCTTTTTATGGAACACGGGACGTCCACCTGAAGAGGCTTTTAAACTAGAGACCGATGTCCCATGCTGTATTCGCTGGTCTCGCCGGATGCCGTCAGAGCCGCGGCGTGCCGAGGAGTTACAGCCGTGCTCGGACGTTTTCAGAATTAGTTTTTCTCGGGAAAATTGTGTGGGTAGAGAAAAAGGTTCCTGTTTGGACTGTGGTCACTTCCTCTTCTACTGCTCTGTTTAGTCGTACGCACTGCAAGGAAAAAAAAAATCTTTTGGTTTAGCTATGAAATCCTGTTGGAGTGGGCGGAGCCTCAGCCAAAGACAAACCAATGAAAGAATCCTTCACAGGGTTTTTCTTTTCTGAGAACATCTGAGTGCAGGTTGTTTCATGAACTTCAGTTGATTCTTTTGAGCCTTAAAACCAGCGCCGACCCAGTTCCCTGAGCGTCTGTACATATACACACAAACCCACTCTCTCCTCTGCTACTGCTAAGGAGGTCTGCTGACTCCTGCTGGTTCAGTGGGAAGCTGAACCCAACCACTCCAGCAAACCGGACCTGACCAGCAGCTCGTTCCTCCACCAGTGTCGCTGTCGCCTCCATCTCTTGCCAGCTGTCGTCAGTTTTCTCTTCCAGTGCATTCAGATCTCCAACTTGCGATGTTCATGTGACATCAACGTGTCCGTCCGTCTTCCGTCGTCGCTGCTCGCGTGTAGTCATAAGAACACTGAATGCAGCACTGCAAAATGTCAAAAAATCTCTTTACACTTGAAATAAGACGTCCCCTGAAAACGTACCATGTTTTTAGACGTTTCAAGCTAATTTTCACTTGAAATGCACAGAAGAATCTGCTAGTTCTTACTACAAGCAAGAAATCTGACCCCACTGGCAGATTTTCTGCTTATTTTGAGTGAAACTTTGCTTACAGTGAAAACAAAATGTGAAAATATCAAAAAACCAGTTACTTTTATGTGTCAAGAGATTTTATGATGAGTCATGTATGATTTTGAGTTTTTGCAGTGAGGATGTGGGATGAGATGTCAGAGCGTCGTGGTTGGTTCACATCATCTGTTTTGGAGGTTTTTTTGGATCCAACGTGAAGGACAGAACATTTCCTGTCTCATCACTGGCAGTGCTTTACTGCCTGTCGTCCACTGTCCCTGCACTTTATTGGTTGATGTCGTGGCGGCTGCGTGCACACGTCAATCGCCACAGCTGTAACTTTTCGTCTGACGTCAGCTGACAGTCACAAGCTGCTATTTACTTTTTTTTCTTTTCTGGTCGACACGTTTCAACTCTGTCAGCTGGCTGAAGCTTTTATTTTCATCCACATCTAATAGACTTGACTCGAGCGTTTGTTCGCCAATGGCTCATTCTCTCTGCGTCACTCCCGTCAGAACATTCGCTTGGCACCGCCCGACTTTGTAGATATTTCTTTTTTTCATGAGCCAATGTGGAAAAGGGCTAGCGCTGTCTGCCAGCCGTATTTAACTTATTTATTTTCAGAGGCTTTCACCGAGCTATGCAGTTAGTGATTATTTATGTTGAGTTTCATTGTGAATCATGTTTCAGGTTTGTGTGTGTTGTTCCGGTGGGGGCGGGCAACGCTGCCAAAACATGCTACGTTTCCAGTAACTGTTGTGTGAGTTCATGTCAGAAGACGCAAACTGCTCATCGACCAACATCCGTTTCCTCACCTCGGTTTGGCTGAGACGCCTCCGCTGTGTGGGCCCACGTGTGACCTGCCGAGCTGGAATCGCAGGATCACGGCGCTGTGTGTGCTGTGTTTATCACCCCACCCTGGTCCATCGTGTCGTCGGCAGCCTGTGGCTCGTGACGAGTTGCTTTGGTAACATCCCACATAGATGCACCAGCTTTAAAAATCAAGCATACAGTAGAAATGTGTACGATTTGACAAGAACCGGCACATTCTACAGGAGAATAATTTCCAGGTGATAACAGCAAGTTCATACGCTCCTGTATGCAGACGTTCATTTCTTCTCTTCTTTCCGACAAACCTCTTTTGAATATTTGCAGTATTAATCATCAATTCTTTGTACCAGCAGTTTCCAGATAAGAGTTGCAGCAAGTTTTATACATTTATTAGCTGTATAGAGGATCAGTGAGCCCAAAACGTTGTGTGCTATTAGTTTGGACCTGCAAGGAGCAGCAAACCTACAGACTGCCACTCCCGTAATGTAAAAGCCTTAAAGCCACATTCTTAAGCGTCGCTCATTCCTCCCCTCCTGAATATCTAAGCAGAGGGGTGGTAAATAAACACACATTTTCTCAATCTGTATTTCAGTTGATCTAGTTCAAAACATTTTGCCCTCCCTTATCTATGCATCCTGTATTCCTGGGTCATTTTTCTGTCCTCACATGTGGAAATAACTATAACATGTCAGCAATGACATGTCAGCAATTCATGAACCTCAAATCACCTGCAACAGACATGTCTCAGCCCATGTCCTGGTTCAATCAGTCATAGCAGCATCCTTTAGTCCACCTGTCTGTCAGTAGGAAAAACAGAATAGAGGATTTTAAAATAATAATAAAAACATACCTTGTTACGACGACTGTATCCGAAGAAGAAAGAAGAAACTGATATACATATCTATAATCTGGTAGAGCTTCTTTGGGAACGATTTGTAACTTCTTTCCAGAAATAAATGTTCATAATGGTCGACTTTCAGCTGGCTGCCTCAGCTTTTCTGTGTGTGTGTGTGAGTATGTGTGTGTGTGGCGTACACACACGGAGGCTAATGTAGCGGCTAAAGCTAGCATGAACACATTGGAAAGTAACGAATAAGTGATTGGTCCCCTGTTTCTTAAAAAGCTTACACGTGTTTTTAGAATGTATCCTCGGCGGGCTTCCTCATGTTTAAACCAACAACTTTCACGCAAAGAAGCCGATAGCTGGAGTTCACCGACGTTCTTCAAAGAATTGTCTTGCTTTTGTCAGGCAGCTTTGCGGACTCACCGCACATTTTTTAAAGTAAAATATGAGGAATAAATCATATAAACTGTGTACAATCACATTCATGTGCTTAGGCTTCCTTGTCTGAAGACAGTTGACTGACGTAACAAGGACAAATGTGGCGTTGAGATAAATAATTCATTTATTACATGAAGGCCAGAAACTTAAAGTAAAGTTTATACATTTCCCCATTCAAAGTAAGAAAGAGAGTTTGTTCGCGAATAGCAACAGTGGAATATAAAATATAGAGTAACATCATGTATAGTAAGTCGGGTTTGTACGAGGTCTGATTTGTTCTCGTCTCTCAAACATGACACATCCAAACTGAAGAACTGAAAAACAGCAATTAAAATGTAAACAAATACGTAAAGTAAAAAGTGTTTTTTGGTGAGCTGCTCTGGTCCAGACAGACACATGACAACTGCAGAACAGTGAAGTAACAGACGTCCACAGCATCATCAGGGTCAAGTAAAGCTGTGATGGAATATGATTCTAGAAGCGTCATTGGTTTCTGTCGAACACACACGGGCTGATCTCAGTGCTCCACCGTTTGGTTGAAGTGTCGTTTCCCGTCCAGGTACAACATCGACTCTGTGGGATGTAAACACCAAATGTTTCTTTACAAACAGCAATTACATGAATGAAATTAATCAAACATGGTTTTTTATCATTAGTTTTAGGTGTTTGTGTGTGTGTGTGTGTGTGTGCGTGCGTGCGGGCTCACCTCCGTACGTCTGTGGAATGATGTTGGGGACGTCACGATCCGAGGCAAAGGTGAAGTGGAAGACGTTTGTGGTGTTGTGCTGGCGGGTCAGTGGGTCGAATACCTCACTGTGAACTCTGACCTGGATGTAGTTCCCCTGTGTGTAACACACCTGACACACACACACACACACACACACCTGTATCTCAAACTCTCCATCCGTCTCCTGTCTCCTGACGGGTTGTCAGACCTGAGAGGAGAGCAGCAGCAGGGAGCCGATCTCCACGGGCTTCTGGAAGAGGATGTCGTCTACGGCCACCAGACTCGGCCGACATCCTCTGCGGCGCGAGACACACAATGACGATGACGACGACTTGTGGTTTTATCTTCATCATGGTGTCATGATCGTCAGAAACGCTCACCCGAAGGCACAGGCGTTGGCCCAGCCCAGCTCGTACGCCTTCCTCATCAGAAAACCTCCAAATATCCTGTTGAAGATGTTCCTCTCCTGGTTCATACACACACACACACAGCAGTAAATGTTGTGTTCACTGTTTGGCCGTTGCGGGTCTCACCTGTGGGTGGCAGATTTCCAGCCCTTTGAGTTTGGCATCTTCCATCCACACAGAGTTTGGAGGCAAAACTCTGCTGCGGAAACTCACCGTCCTGCAGGAGCAAACGTGGATGATTTGACCATGATCAACGACCAGGAGGTGTGTGTGTGTGTGTGTGTGTGTGTGTGTGAGAGTGTGTCGTACTTTGTGTCCAGAGTGTTGAGGAAAAGACTGTGGACAATCTTCCTCTCCTCGTCTGTGGGAGCGACCTTCAGCAGCGACGCCGTGCTCAGCTCCACGCGGCGGGATTTGTTGGCTAGAAGCGACGACAGTCCTTGTTGCACGTGCAGCTCGTGTTTTCACAACGCAGCATCGTCATCGACGAGAGTAAACGTAAAAAATGGTTTGGCCTCTTTAACACTGATGGTGTTGTTGCCATTGGCATTAGTGCTAGCATACTGTGGAGTACCGTAATTACTGGACTATCTGCGCCATCAGAAAACGGTTCCTGAGAGCTGAGAAGTGTCACTTGGTTCCTCTACTGGTGTGAAGAAGGACATGGAAGGAGGAAACGTCCATCAGCTCACGGAAGATCCCATTAACGCTGCTGCCCGAAGCTGGCAAGTCATTACCGTAATGACAGCAACTTGGCTGGGAAGCGTAACTTCTCAACTTTTCACGTTTCCTGATGCACAAATAGGTGTGTATTTACGGTACTCTGTAATTACGGTACTCCAAAGTATGCTAGAACCTATCAGCAGGGATACTGTGGGTGTTAAAGGGTTAATTGTGATGGCGTCATCATGAAAATAAAATAACTTTGTGAAGTAAGGGCAGCGCAGGTGGTGCGGTACCTTCTCCCTGCTGCAGCAGCTTCTCCTCCTCTGGTCCTTCAGCCTTCAGGGGATTCACAAACGCTGCTCTGGGACAAAGCAGACAGGACGTGACGGTTTCCACTGCCTCCACCGACAGACAGTGGGGGTCCTGTGGGGGTCCTGTGGGGGTCTTACCTCTTGTTCTCTGGGTCTCGAGCCACCATGACGAACGTGGCGTCCAGAACTGGAGAATATGCTCCGTTGCGGTACTGGAGATGAGATCATTAGTTCTTCCGGAGCTCCGTCAGCTGTGGGTTGTGACCACTGAGCATGCGTGCAAACGGACCTGCGACATGTGCATCTTGGCTTCGATGGACGTGTTTCCCACCCACGTCACGTGACCCGTGAACTTGATGTCGCAATCGGGATAGATGATGTGCTGCCTCATGTCTGAACAACAGAACACAGAGGCCCGTGAAGGACAAACATCACACCACAGAGGTTCCGCTGCAGGAAAACACGTCTTACCTATCTTATCCACCAGGGCGGTGACAATGGACAACGGCGACCTCTTCAAGGTCGGGTTGTAGGTGTGAGAGTAAGAGATGAGCACTGAGGAGAGAAGCCGGATCAGAACATGTCTGACTCCACGCCTGAACCACTGCGGTGTCATCATCACCTGCTAAACTGTCCAAGTCCTCCAGGATTCGACCGAACCTGAAAACAAAGTGCGCTTACACTCAAATGCTTCGTTGTGACGTGTTGTGTGCGTGTCGCTACCTGACGGTGTTGTGGAACGTCAGGTACTTCTCCCGCAGCAGGGGCTCAGAGCCCAGAGGCAGGTGGACCTCCAGCTCACTGTCCTTCATGCTCTTCGCCGGAAGGTCCCTCTGAGACTTGGCCAACATGGAGGACAGAGACACGCGCTCTGCCAGAGCCTGCTGGTGGTCTCTGCCGGTCGACGGAAACACCAGCATGAGAGAACAACACCGACCCACCGCGGGGACACACGCTGCACCAGACTCCGTACCTCCAGTTCGTGGATGCCCCCACGATTTCTCTCAGTCGGTTTCGCACTGAAAGGAAGTGAACAAGTTAGACTGTGTGTGTGTGTGTGTGTGTGTGTGTGCGTGCGTGCGTGCGCTGGAAGCATCAGAAACCGAGGGCCACAGGTTTCAGACTGTCTCTTTGAGGATACCTCCTCTCTGAAGTAACAAACAATGAGATCTTTGTTTGTCCATCCAGAGAAGCCGGTTGAGTGTTTTTAAGTCCACGTCCACACGGACCAAAACCATCCGTCTTCACTGGGATCGTATCAAGAATATCTGCGTCCAAACGGATCCAGTAGAAACGACTGGACTGGCTGTAGTTCACACTCGGGCCTGTAGGTGGCACTGATGTTCACCACAAACGGACTGAAGAGAAGCTGTCTCCTGGTCGCCCTTCGTGGTGGATCTTAAACAATGTGGCGTACGCAGTCATCCATGCTATCAGCCGTGGACCGGCCCTGTGGTGTTCATCCACATTTCACACGCTGAAGTCACCTGAAGTTCGTTTTCAACGAATTTATTAGAGTAGATCCACTGCATGGGGGACTGGTCGACGTCGAGGGGTGGGGTGGTGGCATCATCGATACTAACGTATGTGGATTTGACGTCAAAACGAGAAGGTGAGGGCGGCGTTTCTGAATCCCGGTTTCAAAAAAGTGGCGTTTACAGGATCCATTTGGACGATTGTCTCTGTGTGAACGTGGCCTCAGTCACCTTCTGAAGTGTTTGAACTGAGGTCATCATCAACACCTCCAACACTGAGACAGTGTGAAACAGGAGTGAAGAAGAAGAAGAAGAAGAATGATGAACTATGAGGAGACGAAGGAAGCAGGTCGCAGCCCCTGAACGTTCACATCGTTCACATGAAAGAGTCTGTGGTCACTGAGCAGCTGAACGTGCAGCAGAGAATCAACATGCAGTCAGAGCCAGCTACAGAACAAGGAGGTTTACAGAGCCAGGATTTGTCTCATTTACCATTGGACACATGTAAAAGTGGATTTCCTGCAGGGAAACAAAAACCATTTCAGGGTCAGACGTTCTGAGCTGGACCTCCAGTGAACCATGACGTCAGAGTCAATACAATGTGTCGTCCTCCAGAGGGCCGTTCACATCTGTGACCGCCTCCTGATGTTCCTCAGGTGTTTGGGACGGAACATTCTCTGGGTTTTTATACAACTTTCAGACCACAAACATGAACAACGGTGGCGCTCTGACCTTCAGCCATGTCAGGCGCCCGGCCCTGTGTCATCTGTCTGCACCTGGACGTCAAAGACGCAGCTGGGCGGAGCAGCAGCAACAGCCTGGATCACACACACACACACACACACACACACACACACACACACACACACACACACACACACACACACACACAGTTCCTTCTTTATGCCTGGGACAGGCTTTAAACACACAAGCAAAGCAATGGTGAAACAGACAGATTTATC
>CAAKHB010000336.1:3775-24716 GCA_901007665.1 Aeoliscus strigatus | reverse complement strand
CTCTACGGAGAGTGTGACGAAGTGGACTGTGGGAAAATGTCTGGTGCGAGTGTTGTAAGTGTATTAAGAAGTGGTGTGTTAGTGTGTGTGTGTGTGTGTGTGTGTGTGAGAGAGAGAGAGAGAGAGAGAGAGAGACGGATGGATAGTGAATGAGCAAGAAAGAAATTAAACAGGAGGATATAGAGGGAAATGTCAGGAGAAGGCGAGTGCAAGGAAGGATTTGGAGAGGAAGAGTTTGTGTGTGTGTGTGTGTGTGTGTGTGTGTGTGTGTGTGCGTGCACGTCCGGGCGATGAAGTATTCGACTTGCATCACTGAATCTCTCCTCTGAGGCTATTGTACTCTGCTCCACCTCTCTGTATTGATTCCACTGGGCCAGAACTCGCTCTCTCCTCCTTTTGTCTCTTTCTTTCTCTCCCTCTCCCGCTCTCTCCCATGTCTCCTTTTCCTTTTTTTTCCCCCCACAGTTCCCCCTTTGTTAAGAAGGAGGTGACTTCCTCCTCTGGCACCGTTCATGTTCTTTTCCATCTCTTACTTTTCCTTCCAGACGGTCTCACAGCTGAGCATCATGTACACGCTCCCCTTTCGCCACCTCTCAGTCGATTACTATTGATTCTAATATCACGTTGAAATAAATAATTTCTCTTTCACTGAACCACACACACACCCTCCTCCATCCAATCCCTTTGTTTCACAGGTAATGTAATTGGCATCTGAGCCTCGTCCGTCCACCGCCGGCGTTGAAGCACATTCATCGGTTTGTGTGCCTGAGACTTACTCTTCAAAAAGGTTCATGGACTTCCTGCTCGGCCATAAAAGGCAAAGTTATCTAGAACAGAACCTTTTCCTACTTGTAGTTATGGATGACATGAAGTCATCAGAGGGGTTTGTTCCACAGATAAACTCATCAGTGAAAGTCACATTGCTGTCAGATTCATCAAAACGCCACTGAAGTAGTTTTGTTCCAGCTGCATTTGTTTGCTCTACTTAGCTGGATTTAGAGTATGTTACGCCTAGACTGCACCCTTATACTCCCTATATGAGTTCATACATGGGAAATGTTCACTTTTTTTTTTTTTTTTTTAACGATCATCCGTTTTTTTCTTTGTTTACTTCAAGCAATAACTGGACATTCATTCATTCATCATCTGCTGCTTGCCCCGGTCATAGCTGTCAACGGGAGAACGTCAGGTTTCACCCTGGACAGAGATTTTCTGCCGTCATGACAGGTGTATTTTCTTGGCCAACAGAGCAGTGACGCTCTGAGAGCTGGGAAAGTCATGTGACACAAACAGTCCAATCACAGTTGTTGACGTCTGCGGACAGCATCTGCACATCTGGACTGTATTTTATGATTTATCTTCTTATAAATGCAAAGCACTTTCTGTTTTGTGCCTCATTTCTACTGTAAAATAATTCAATCAGACTTCATCATTGCAGTTGATTCGCCGCAGACGGTGGCGTTGGTTAGTCTCCACAGGAATCATGCAGAGATTCTCCTATCACTTGTTGATGTGTTTATCTGTTGTAGGAGGTGTGATAAAACATTTTATGGCTGATTATGAAGCAGCCTCCGCTCATTGACTTATGAGGAACGGGTCCATGTCGGCAACAGCAGCTTTACTGCTCCTGTTGTTGTGTGAAGTGTATTGAGGTCAAATATCAACACAATTGATTTATTTGTGCAGAAAATGTTTAGCAGAACCATGCTGCCCAGTTTTATTTACCATTCAGTCAGATTTACATTTGATAAAATGAGCAGCTGAAAGGTGTTTACTTGAAAAATGACGAAAATGATTATTGAAATTGATTGTGGGCTCTTTATTTTGTCGTACGAACCATCACTATCTGAGTTTCTCCGCATCCAGACTATTTAACAGAGCTGGTAGAGTTAATAGTTATAAAAATACGTTCGGGTGGTCAAAATAACATATGTTACATGTCACACACCCCCTGGAGGTGTCACTCAAGGTAACACTGCACTAATGTAGCTAGAAGAAGGTGAATAAATATTGCAAAGAGAAAAGTGTGTGTGTTGAATGACAAAATGTCTGCAATCACCGACTTGCTATCGCAGATACTTTGATTTTATTAAAATATATTCTTGGATTCATTTGTATGTATCAATTGTTATTCCTATTTAATTAATCATTACAAATTTAATTGGCAATAATGACTAAAAGTAAGTAAAAGTAAAAAAAAAAACATGCATTTAATCCACAGTCTCCAGAAAGTAGTCAAACAAATGACACAACAAGATCTAAGTTTACATTTATGGGGAAGTAAATGAATATTTGACAATGACTGCCAATGCATCTCTTCTGTATATACTTAAGAACAGTTGTCGTGGATATTACTTGTATACTTTGATATCATCACATCAGTGTCTATTACTACCGGTGAGTTAATACTATGTGCTCATCTGTCTGTGCATTCACACTCACTCACACTCCTGGCTGAGGTCCAAACGTGTGTTAAGGCTACTGCTGTGTGTGTGTGTGTGTGTGTGTGTGTGTGTGTGTGTTTCATGGTAGAGATGACACTGGCCAACGCTGTAAAAGTGTGTGTGACAGGGGGAGCGACAGAGTCAGCGCTTTTTCCTCCTCCCTCCTCACCCCTCGCTGTTCAATCCATCCAGCTGCTGTCACCACAGGGGAGCAGACAATCTATCAAGGCATCGGGATGCATTCTCCTCACCTGCGCCGCGCCTTTAATGAACAGCCAACATGATCCCGGCTGACAAGCAGGAAATGGATGTAATAAAGATTGTTTCTGCATGCTCTTTGCATCCCTGATAAATCACCTCGCTGTGCAACAGATTCAGGAGCCTCATGGAAATTTGATTTCACACAGTAAGGGGGAGCAAGAAGAGACCAGTGGGGGGAGGAAGAGGTGCCAGTGGCAGGGTCACTGGATTTTATTCCCCTTTTCTCTCCAGCGGAGCAGTGGTAGCCGGAGTGTGAACGGAGGGATGGGCTCGTCCTACAAACGCTCTGCTGGGTCTGGGACATGCTTTTCTGCCTGTGAGCCGATAAACAATAACACAGAATATTTACAGCATTCACTGTAGATTATCACATTATCTTTATCAACATGAAGGACGTTTTTCTTTCAGAAATACAAGAACGGAAGTTTTGTTTTTAAATTCGGGGCAAAGTTGAAAATCATTTTTTACACATTTATCATGAAGGCTCATAGAACGTGAACCGCAGTCAGACACCAGGTGTGATAGAGAGATCTGACTTAAAATTCGTGGAGCTGTCACGTCCGTCACTGGTTTCAGGTTCCGAAGCTGACAGCAACGACGTTGTCTTCATGTCTGAATGTAAACAGGCTGTGACAGTCAGAAGAGCTTCACATATCCTAGACTACTACTGTACATGTAGTACTCACCCCTGCTGAATACTCTAGTAAGGGCTGAATGTTGATTTTTGGGTTGCTGGCGTATTTTTATTCAAAAGAAAAACATATATATATTTTAAATTGTTTAAATTTCCCAAAATATCACAACAAATGATACTCGGTGTTCTATGTCTCATTGTTGTTGCCTGTCAGTCAACATGGAGGGTGGATTCATGCTCCTGCCTTGAACTGACACAGACCCTATGTCATCGTGACAGATTCTACTTCTGCTCTCTCCATTTCATCCCGTGGCCTTGTTGAGTTTTTTTCTCCAGTTATCTGTCTTTTTCTTTGTTTACTTCAAGCGATCGCTCACTTTTCCACTCACAAATCGTCTTGAGGAGGGTCGTATTTTCTCGGCAAACAGAGAAGCGCTGCTTCTGACAGCTGGGAAAGTCACCTGACACAAACGTCGCCATCTGTAGGTCTATAGCTGCAACGCGTCGTGACATTTCTGCAGAGGTGCACATCGGGCTATGTCGTAGGTAACACGTTGACGCAGACTGCAACCTGTTGCAACCTGTTACACAGTCCATTCTAAACTGTATGAAAGAAGTACAGGAGAAAAGAACAAAGCCAGTACATTAGTCCTAATGGACAGCAGGGGGCGACTCCACTGGTCTGACAGAAAATGACCCAATCACACATCTCACTGGGATCAATAGACGTTCACCAGTTTGACCATTCAGCTTGTGTGTCAGCAATTTCTAATGAGGGCAAAGTTCAGCTGAGTGGGACACTTTATTATGAAGTGGAGTAGACAGTTCATCACCAGGAATATCTGTGGCTCTTTTTAATGAAACCAAAAACACTGGTCGACACAGACAGAATTCATTACTTCTACTTTTGACTAGTTGTCGCAAGTGTGTAGTTGATGGAGATTAAAATGCATTATACTCATATAATAGACCCAAATAAAGTCCAAAGATTGGAAAATACAATGATACAATTTCCTTGGATGATTGCTCTGAATAAAACAAGATGGTAGGCGTTTTCGTTCTCCTGTTCATACAGCAGCTTCCCACCTGCTGTCACACATCCACATGCAGCAACTTTTAAAGACGGCGCTTGATGGCGGAGCGGGTACATACGTGTGTCTGAGTGAAGGGCACCTCCTGGTGAGTGTGAGGGTTTAGTCATTATTATCAAATCCTTAGAGGACTAGTTGTTCCTAGAATGTATAATTACTACTGTACCAATGTGTCGCATGTCTTCAGCAGCTCCTTGATGGACTCACAGTTCCACAGAACTGTAATAAGAAGTTAATAAAACAGACTCGATGAAAATGTGCTTTTATATTCAAATACAACAATGCAATTAGAATAATTATCAAAAAAATGTTATAAGATGATGAAATGCACTTGTAGTTTAAATGCTTTTTGTTTAAATGTATTCTTGTGAAAGTACTTCAAAGTGAAAAGGAAATGAAAAGCTATAATCCATTTAACTCATTTCAGAACTTAAGCAAGTGAATGTGGTCGTATGACAGGATGTAACTCATTGAAGGCCTTTGTTAGAGCTATGTGTATTACATTTTAAAGAATTAAAAAAAAAAACAGGGAAAAGAATCCTTCAAATTCACCTAGAAATGAATAATTATCTAAAATATAAAAAACTGTTAATTATGTTACTTATTTATTATAAACAAGGGTCAAATTCTGGATGAATCCTCATTCTCCCTGCAGCCCTTTAGTGCTTTATTTGTGGAGGAGAGGGAGAGAAATGTGTGTGTGTGTGTGTGTGTGTGTGTGTGTGTCTGGTGATTATTAGAGCTGGAAAGAAATAATAATGTGGAGAACTACATTGGAATATGAGAGAAGAAAGCGAGCGCCAGATAGAGATATGGAGAGGACAGGGGAGGGAAGAGTGAGGTGGGCAGGAATGGGGTTACTGGTGGTGGTTGGGTGTGTGTGTGTGTGTGTGTGTGTATGTGGGGGGGGTAATTTATGATCTCATCTAATGCAGTCTGGACCTGCTGTAAGTCACGCAGACCTCAGCTGGGGAAGGGAGGGAGGAAAGATGGAGTGAGAGACATTAACCTTTTCCTTCATGGAAGTGTGGAACAGTTTTATCTGACCACCGTCCACCCTCGGAGACCTCTTCTCTTCGTCCCCTCTCCTCTCCTCCTCTGACTTCACCACCTGCTGTGTTTCCTAAACGCGTTGTGTAACAACAGAAGCAACTGTTGCAACATGTTTGTGACTGATCTTCCTAAATGCCTGTGTCTTTTGCCCAGGAAGTGATGTCTACATGTCTGCCTACACTCCTGATGCATTCATGTTCGGAGGAGCGAAAGACTTTGGCAGAAAACAGAAGAAACAAAACTTCATGAAGCCTGAGAACGAGCTGTCACAGAACCGCCCACACAGTTTGACTGACGAGTGATTACTGGGAAGGAAGAAGAAGCACTGACACAGACTCCTGACAACAAAATACAGAATCTGAGATTCATTAAGTAGTTATTTCAGGTGAGTATGTACTGTATGGGAATACAAATGAATTTTTACAAATAGATTTTAGTCGGACCGATTTCCTCCAACCTCCAAGGTATCGCAGAACTTTTCATTCCAACAACATGAATTCATACAGTTGTAACAGTCACTTTTCCTGTAAGTAGCGGAGACGCTCAATCCAATTCAGTGAGACACAGGGTGGGTCGGGGTTCTCCGGGTGACATAAGGAGGATGTGGTTTGGATGTAGTCACAGTAGTTATAACGGTACGGTCCATTTGCAGGAGGCTCCAAGTATCTCACTGTGATGTTCTCTCTGGGTGAAATTCACACTGACAACAAATGAAACAGTCGAGTGTATGAGTCACTGCAATGGACACAGAAGAACTAAGTGATACAAAATCAGCAAAAACACCAGTAACAAGTTTGTACTAAGATACTGACGCCATCTTGGATTTCCTTGGTTCAGGATGGATTTCATGTGGCAACTTCCTGTCCGCAGCTCAGACAACACTCAAATTCTGACTATGACTGGAGGTTGAGTGCGCCATTAGAGTGCAAAGTGCTGCTTGTGCAGGGAAACTTTTGTTTTAATAAAAAAGGTAAAAAATGTGAAATGCTACATGTGAAATACAGTGGATATATATATATTTGCTGTGTGGAAAAACATCTGGGTTGGATCAATTTGTCGGAAATCTGTGTGGGACGTTTCACACCACTGGCTGTGCTCCTGCCGCATATGGAATTCTTCACTCGGGTCATCCGTTGTATTTCCCTGGTGGGGAGGGCGTACTACTTGGCAACCTGTCCGCAGCTTTGAAAACGACTCGAATTCCTACTTGAACTGCAATTGGAACGCACCGTTACACGTACTGTTCTGGTAAAAAGCCCAGGAGAAACTTGTTGTGTCTGCAGCAACAGTCTTTCTCCGGAGGACCATTGATGTGGATCAATGTTGTTGTTGGTTTGGCCCCTGTAATGACCCACGATGCAGGCAGCAGGGCCATAAGTGACATTGTCTGTCACGGCGCTGACAGGGCGGCGTGGGAGTCGGCGGCGCGTTGTGGGGTCTCTCCTACGCTCGTTTGAATTTGCTCGTTCCCAATCATGCTACTAAACTCAGCGAATACACACTTCTACACTCCACTCGTACTCGACTCCCACTACCTGTTTGGGCGCCGGCACTCTCATTTGCATGAAATAAGATGGAAATGGAGCCCTTATTTATGCCAACAGAAATGGAGTGTGTTATTAAGGCCACTATTGTGCAAAAGAGACGTGGCAGTAAGAATACATTACACAGGCTATTTCTGGAGTGGCTCGAGTCATCCAGAGGGTAATGCTTTACAGGTCCCTGATGACTTCAGTCTGGGCGCCGACACTTTGAATGGACTGAGTGTAAGTTGTTTATGTGCTCTCTATGTATTTGTTTCTGTGTTTGATTGTGTGTGTGTGTGTGTGTGTGTGTGGCAGGCATGAGAAGGGAACCTTTCAAGGTTTGGACTTGTTTGAACACACACTGTTCATTCTTTGGCCAAACAGAACAGGAGACACTTTCTGTAAAAAGAGGTTCAGGCATTCACCTGATCGTGTGCCATCAGCTGAGCAGGAGCCGTCTGTGAATGCCTCAGCGTGTTTGGGGGAAAACGAGTCTAAGGGGAGTTGTTGCACACTTATTTACTCTTATTTATAAAACTTAGGGGTCCCGTCAAACTAGTCAAATAATCAACACAAAAAAAAATCTGCCACCTCATAGAAAAACTGGAAACATTTCACGTGTTTGTGTTAATCAACACACAGATATTGCATTAATGCCATCAAACAAATCTTCGTCTGCTCAAAATGTTTTTTTTCTGTATTTTTTACCAAATCTTTTTTTGTTATGAATCATTTTTCAAGCTGAAGTGTCGGAATACTGTGTGTGTGTGTGTGTGTGTGGGGGGGGGATACAAGCTTGCTTTAACGATCCCTCTCTCCTGTGGATTTTTGTGATGATGTCAGTGCTTCCAAGGACATGACCTCACTGCTCCACCAGTAAAGGCACAAAGTTGTCAAGTATTAACAGGAAGTGATCACTTCATACCATGGGAGAAAATACAACTTTCAATTTCCAATTATGAATTACAATTCTGATGTTTTTAAATCCCTCCTCACTCTAAAGGAGGCTCCGCCCCCTTTTACCTTTTGCTGACCCAGCTGGCCTTCCTCTGACCCGACCTGACCCCACTCATTTACATTCTGCCTAAACCTGAACCTGCTCTGGCACTAACCCTCGATTGGCCCCTGGGTGATCTACGACCTTTAACCTCGTGGAGGTCCACTGTTCCCAGCCTGCTTTGATGGAGCATGTTCACGCTGGGTAAATATTATGAGCTGCTTAATTGGGTGAACACGACAGCTGCACGGTGATTGAGGAGCGAGTAGAGGAACAGAGATTTGTGTGTGTGTGTGTGTGCGCGTGCATGCAGGCACATGTAATCATTAAAAAGGTAATTGTGTGATTTTCTTCTGTTGTTTTGCCGTCATGTCAATAGATTTAGTATCTTATTTAGCGACTTATGATGTGTGTTTGATGGAGCAGGGAAGTGCAATACTTAGCGGACTTGTTTGTGAGGGAGCTGTTTCTTTTTTTCCCTTTCTTTGTCTTGTAATGGACTTTATTAGCATGTGAGTAGGAGCCTGGGTGCGTATCTCATCCGTCCCCATGAAGGGAGGCCATTCTGAGAACTTAATGTTGATACAAGAAGGGAAAAATAGTCGGCCATTAACTGGAAATCCCCCTCCCAGTGCTAAATTGGTGTAAATAGTATTGTTCCCTCTCTGTCAAAGATATATGCAATGTCGTTAGGCTGATGGCTTCACTGTGCTGGAGCCGGGCAGCCACACAGATGTATGAAAGATCTACGTCGAACCACTGGGCTGTGTAACTGGCCGCATACGACATTTGTCATGTGATGCGCACGTGTGTGTGTGTGTGTGTGTATTCACAAGCAGTTAGGAGCTGGAATAAAGCAGCTGAGACGAGTGGGAAAGCGACAAGACGAGGCATGGCGAGCTGCTGTTGGGAAAATTCACATCAAATAAGCTCATGTCAAGTCCAGCGTGGTCCCATAACTTGTCCATGCAACGAGAGGTCAAACTGGGATCAAGCTCTATTGATTTCTTTCCAGGCTTTGTAGCAGTATTTCTTTTCCCCGCTAATAGCGTGTGTCGACCACCAGCCGCATTAAATGTGATTTCGCTGAAATGTAACGCAGAGGGAAGAACAGTTTCTGGATTGATCCAGTCTCTCACACATCTGATGGAAACATGAAACAAATCCATCGGAGAACCAAATTCAAATTCAGCGTATTATTTAAACTTTTAATCTCTGTATGTTTATCACATGCATGCCGCTGATTGCGTTTGCACGTGCCTCAGCTTATCTCCTTGCACGGACACTGCAGTATATGTGTGCGCACACACACACACATATATACATGGTGTGCTGTTGGCATGCGGTGATGGATCGCAGCGGTTCCCTGTTTACCTAGCCTCATGATTTCCTGTGCGTGCGTGTAACAAGCGGAGTTTGGCAGGATTAATGAGCACACAGCTTGCTGAACGGGTGTTTGGCTCGGCAAAGCACTCCATCATAGGCTGATGCTGCTACTATATACACTTCACACACACACACACACACACACACACACACACACACACCTAGGCTTAATTACACATGTTTAGCTATGTCCTTTTAAGCACTCCTGCTAAACTATGTTAAAACGTTCCCATCTCTGTGTTGAAACAGTTTCCAAGATGCACACAGGGTGGTTAGTTAGTTCGGAACTGTTATTTAAACTTCTGAGTACGCTGACGCCTCATTTACAGATGAGCAAGACAAAAATAAAATACAGAAACAAAAATGCAAATCAGATGAGAGAATTAGTGATTCATGATTTAAAATGACTGAAAGGAAGGTAGCTCAGTACACCGTCAACTTTTGGACTGCTGGGGTGTCGACGAGGGAGTGAATGAGTGAATGATTGTTGAATGCAGACAGACGCTGGATGTTTCCTCCTGCAGGCAGAAGAGTGTTCAGTGTGGAGTCATAAGTGGAGTATAAATCCTTCCAAACAAGTAAAGGTACAACAAAAACAACGCTGGCATGAAGCATGACAGTGTTGTACATGACTGAGTGGATTGCTAAAGCCTGATTTCTGCTTCTACATTGAACGTCTGTCTGTCCAGCCCCCTGTCTGTCGGGCTGGGTATTGTTAAGAACCTCACGATTCGATATGGAATCTTTCGGTTTCAAAGTAAAATGAAATAAAATAAAATGAAACAAAATAAGTAAAATAGAATTTAAAAAAAATAAATACACAGACTATTAAGAGTACCTGTTGGCACTTTTTTACATATTTATTTTCATGTCCATAACATGTGGTATGTTACTTCACAATAAAACAGTCACGTGACACAAACAGTCCCATCAGAGATGTTGCTGTCTGCAATATAATATAATATAATATAATATAATATAATATAATATAATATAATATAAATCCTGCGCAGTGAACAAACTGGAAACACTTGTGAGATGGATGTGTGGCCAAAAGGAGCAGGAAACAGGACCTGAAACAGACAGGAAGTAAATGGAAAAATCAGTGACTCTAGAAACAGAAACATACACGTTGGCAGTAAGACGACATGATTAACAATGACAAGTGACTTTTCTGATAATGAGCCTGTAGAATCAAAGTCTGTTTGACCTCAGGTCACAAAGCCTCTGCAACACTGTTTATCCATTCCAAATACTTTGCAAATCATAATTACACATATGAGTCCTGTATTTAAATCATTGTTTCCTCAAAAGACTTGCCGTCTTCTTATGTAGCATGCATGCTAATTAGCGAGCTAACAAATCTGTGTGTGTTAAATGAGCTCTCAGAAGCTGTGTCTAATAGTGTTTTTCATTGTAGAATAACGAGAGGACGGTTTATTGTATCACCATCAGCCACAGTTCTAAACCCATTAGACCGAGTTTATGGTTGCTCAGCGCGCCAATGCATTAGTCAGAGATGAGCTCGGATTATCTGCGTTGTATTTGTAAAAAATCCCTCATCCTGACACATCAACGTGTTTGGCTGTTTTGTTGAAGTGGCGCATGAGAGGAACTAGTGTTTGACGTGTGTTGTGATTGATTGATTGTTTTGTTGTCATTGCAAAACACCGCGGAAATTTGTCTTGGATCTGATACCAATAAACAAATAATTAAGACAAGCAGTGCAGGTATGATGATACTTTTATTCATTCGTTCATTTTCTGACGCTTAATCCGGTTACGCCTGGACAAATCGCCAGCTCATCGCAGCACCACATGAAAGACGGACAACCACTCACACACTCACCCCTAAGGACAATTTACAGTGACCAATTAAGGAGGTGGGAGGAAGCCGGAGTACCCGGAGAGAACCCACGCAGACATGGGGAGAGCACGCAAACTCCACATAGAAAGATCCCAGGTTAGGAAGCGAACCAGGGACCTTCTTGCTATGAGGCACCACCGTGTCGCCCGGTACGATGATACTAATTCCAATAAATAATGTGATATGATGTGATGTTACCCATCGTTGCATTGGGGTGTGTGTGTGCGTGTGTGTGTGTGTGTGTTTACACAGTCGTCATAAAGGAGTAATGCGCCAGTGTTTTCCTCTTGTCTTTGCATGTGTTCTCTAGGATGTGTGTGGCCAACAACTGGGGTGCGGGTGCAGTGAGGTGGTGGTGGTGGGGGGGACATGAGAAGGACGGCAGGGTAGTGCAGAAATCAAATCACTTAATTGCTGCATTTTTCATCTCCATCTTTTGTTTTATGGCGACTGAGGGCCAGCGAGCGCCTCTGGCTGTGATTCATGGATGTCAGAGAGGCCCGTGAGCGGCGCCATCCCTCATCAGCACCCGGCTGCCTGCGCACCCAAAGCACCCACACAATTATCGTGATGAATATGACTTGTTTTTGTTGTTTGTTTGCTTTTTCATTCTTTTACTTTGGTACTTCTCATCTGGGTTAGTGCAAACGGGGTGGTGCTTAATGCAGCTGCCGAGTTGTCAGAAATAAACAATTCACCATTTCAGGTTCATTCCTCCCTCTGCACTCCTCCCCCTTAACACACACACACACACACACACCCCACCGCTGCGACGGAGAGCAGATACAGACAGATTGGCAGAGAGAAAGAAAGAGATGATGAGGAGATAAATATAGGGTGGTGAGGGATGTGTTCAGAGACACCCTGGAAGATGCAAGTAGTGAAAGATATCAAACAGGGAAAAAAGGAGTGGAGATGTTGTAAAAGTGTAAAGAGCAGAAAGATACACAAAGTAAGTAGGAGCTACTAACAGACGTTAGACATCTCAGAAAAAACAGAAGATGAGAAGGAGCTGGATGAAGGGACGGACGGATCGTGTGGGAACGTCTGGGGGAGGAAAGGGGATTTAAAAAGAGGAGACAGAGGCAAGGATGAAGTGATGGAGAGAGGCTTTATAGTATCAGGTGTGTGTGACATGTCAATAATGAAGACCCCCCCACACACACCCGCCCCTGCTCCTGCATCAAGCACATGCAGTTTGTCGCTTAACTGATGATGCAGAATTATTGTGAACACCTATTCAGATTGTTCTGATCAGTTTTCCTTCTGTGATTTGACATCTGAGGCTGAGAAACACCATCTCTACGTGTCCAGAGCTGCAGCTCTCCGTTATCTTACCGATACGGTATTATTCTACTGATTATTTTGTGGATTAGTGGACTAACTGGCACAATAATCAGAGAATCAGACTACGTTGACTTATGTGTCTAACTGCGGATCAGTTCAACATCATGTAGTTGTTTCTTCACCCAACACTTATTTGTGTTTATGTGAGTGTGTGTACACTGTGGACTGGGTGTGTGTTATCACTATGTTACCCTACTTCTGCTCTACAGAACTCAAGTTTCAGCCTGAGTCCCAAACTTTCGTGTTGGTTGGTTTCGGCTGTGTCATCTCCTCGGTTGTTTGTCGTGTCCCGTTCGTCCTCCCCGGCGTTTGTACCCTTTGAGCTGGTTGCCCGTGCGGATGCTGCGTCGTCTCCTCCTCTCCTCCTCCTCTTCTTCTTCTTCTTCTGTGTGTGTGGTGTGTCAAACGCTGCCTCGATGCGTGGAATCGTTTCAGTCCTACATGTGACAGTTCAAATATAAAATGCGCAAACACGATGGATGAAAGCAAACACTAAAATCGCATGTTATGATTTCATGAAAATCCACATGTCCACTGCCAAATTCCACATCCCAGGATAAATACTGTCTCCATGTTTTTCAGCATTACTTAGAATAAACAATAAATGAATACACATTTACTTTGTTCTTTCAGCCCCCCCCCCTCCTTTCTCAACCCTCATAACCTAGTTTGTATTACCTGAACTTCAAACTGACTTCAAAATACAAATTGAATTGTTGTCAGAACTTCTCTCTGAACATGATCCATCATGTCACTGCATCATTTATCACTGTATCATCAAAGATTACTTCAAATATCACAAAATGTCATTTGATTTGTGTTAAAACCATTTCCCTCTTTGTAATTGTCTTAGCTACCTCCACTTGTAGATGTTTATAATAATTACATTTCTACTGTTCTTAGGTGAATGCCAAGTATAGTTTTATTCTAAATGTGTTTTTGTAGTGTACTGTTATTTCCATAAACTGTCTGAGTGGAGCTTTTATGTATTCTTAATGTACCATAATCATAATAGGATAGTCAAACCCCCAAACCACCATTTTCATGTTAAATATGTCAACGGAAATCCAGCACACCAGCACCATTCCAATCTACACACACACACACACACACACACACACACACACAGCTTTGATCTCCACACAGAATAAACCTGCTCTGGCAGTGAGGTTGCCTCCCCATCGTCTCTCCAAAAAGGAATGTGTGTGCAGCGGGGCCTCACACGCGGCACTGAGTTCGGAGCAACACGAAAGAAGAAACAAGAAAAGGAAGATGAAACGGCAGCCGAGCCTCAGACGTCACGTCCGCTCATCATTTTGTTTGTTTGTTTCTGTGTTTGTTTGCATCCTTCACAGCGGTGGGCAGAGGTGGGTTGGAGCTAACTGGGTAGAAGAAAGAGCTCTGTGCACAAATAGCTGTGCACGATGTTCACATGTTCTCACACACACACACACACACACACACACTGTATTCACACCTGGGGGTGGCAGAGGAAGTGCTGTGGGTTTATTCTTGTTACAGATCCTGCGGTGTTTAATATTAACAGTGTTTAATGAGAACATTTTCCCTAATAATCCCAAATAAACAATTCACAAATATATAGTTTGTTGTTTGGAATAAATCAGTTTTTACACAAGAACCTGTAGTGAAGCTGAAGTGAAAAGCTTCAGGTTTGCAGTGAAAGATACAAGTTAAGTATTTATTTTTTTTTATAAAACCCAAACAGCCTCACATTTGCTCCTGAAACACAAGTTACTTCCGTGTGTCATTTCCGACATTTAAACTTATTTTACTTTGTTTGGAAAAGGCAGACCTCAGTATCTTGTTATCTTGTCTTTCTATAACATACCCATCTAGAATTATAATGATCATAAACTTCTAGTTTTTTAAGTCTCTGTCTTTATCTACCTAAGAAATGACCGTATTGGAGGAGAACGTGGTTTGACATGTAATATATGGAATGAACAGAACGTGTTTCAAGCACGCTGATCTTCCTCGTCTGTCAGCTGCTGTGTGGACTGAACGTTCAGCTCGTCTCACTGCGGCTGGTGCAGATTAAAGTGTTGCTCTCGTTGGCTGAGCAGTCGGCTGCAAGAAGAGTTGCTATGGTCCAAAGAGTTCATTTATTATTGACTGGAGGGGCTGTGGCAGCGTTAGACAATAAACCAGTGATTGTTGATTGACAGAGAATAGTGAAAATGTTCATGTTTTTTAAAAAAGATTCAGAGCACAAATGTAATACTTTTGTTCGCCTTCAGAGGAAGTTTAAATAGCTCTCGCAGTTTTCGTACAGAGAGATTGAAACGCAACTCTAAACTGGCAAGGACATGAAGTATTAATACTGATGCAGCATCTGTTTCACATACACACCAGCTGAGCTGTCAAACACGTCGACAACATTGGTGCAAACTACTGATATATATGCTACTACTACTGACATGACTGTACAGCAGAAAATAACCCACATTGGGTTTAGGATTAGGTTGGATTTAGGTTCACCTCCCTAAATTGAATATGTCTTTTTATCCATTATTGAATATGCATATATATACTTACATATACACAGAGGGGTCAGAGAGAAGGTGGTTAAGGTTAGGGAAAGACGCTTTTCATTTTAACGATCTTTTAAGTTTGGATGTTGTACCTTCAGGTTAGAATTTATATGATGGTTTTGTTTTGGAGAATGTATCTTCCATTCAATGGTCTCCTGGCCTTTTATACATGTTTTAAAGAAAGGGCATTAGGGTTTTTAACACTTAAGAATTGGTGCTGGGGTTCAGTTTTAAGAACCTTATTTTTCAGGCTTTTTGTATTCTCCTCTGGAGAATTATCAGGTCAGTTAATTATTAACCTTGACATTTGGATCTGCTACCAGCAAAGGGGGTTGAGGTTAGAATTAATATTTGTGTACATTCATTTGTGTAGATATTTTGGACAGGTCAAAGTGTTCTATAATGTGGTTATTATCAAATGCAAACACGATTACTTAATGTAATCGATTACGTCAACAACAGAAATCCGTTGACTCGTCATGTTATCGTCTTCATGCTGGAGGCAGTATCGCTTGCTGTTTACATCTTGCAAGGAAACAGAGAAGAAGAATGCACGAATGCTCCGAACCAAAGTCTCACTCTCCATTCCATGGTAGAACTACGGAGATGAACGAACACCTGAAACGACGACACCCTAGAGCTGCTGGATCATCACGTACCGCAGACAAGTTCACAAACAAGGTTGATACATCGTAGATATTTCTACATTACATGGTAATTTAACCATCAGCCTATGATACTAGGTCATAATATGTTTGTATCGTGTGTCTGTCGGTCAGAAAATCACGAAAGAAGCTGAGTGAACTGTGACAATCCACTCCGTCCCCGTTTCGATTGTCGCTGTAGCTACTAACAATCAGATCAGCTGTCGACGAGGTGAGTCTGAACCGGCCTGAGCTCCCTCGGGTGTGCCGCTTAATGAGCGTGTGACGGTAACTTTTTGGTCAAACGTGTGTAGGTGTGACTCCCAAAAACAACGCAATCAAAATGAACACGGCGTGGATTGTTACTTGGTGCTTGTTATTTAAGCACGTTCGGTGAAACAGAAGTTCAAAATAGGTGTTTAAAGATAAAGATAATGACAGATGGAACATTGATCAGTCGACAACAAAAACACCCATTAGTTGCAGCCCTGGATAGGATTAGGGTCAGGACCAGGACTGGGGTTAGCATTAGTGCAAAGACACTCATACAAGTTTCTTAAGTTTATGTGAACCAGGATGTAAAAATATATCACAGGGGTGTGTGTGTGTGTACATTAAAGCAAAGAGTACACAAGTACACAGAGGACTTGAGGATTACATCTATACCTTCCCGACGTGTATTTATACCATTAAACCCAGTGTGTGATCAGTTTTCCTTCATACAGTATTTATAAATACTAGAACTGGAACAGAAGAGTCCGTTAATGAGAAGGACTTCAGTGTACCGCTGGCCTGAGGGCACACAGTGATCAGTGTGTGTGTGTGTACGCACATACTATGTGTGTGTGAGAGTCGACTGTTGCCAGATTTTAAATATTAATCTCAAGGTCAAAGGGACGGAGCTTTTTGATATTCATGCTGGGTTGTGGAGCCTGGTGCTGCAGCTCAACCCAATCCGCTGCTTTTCTCATTATGTCCGCTGCACTTTCTGTTTCTCCGACCATCATACGTTGGAACAATATTCAACCTGTCTGTGTTCACCAGGTGCATAACATATGCAGCTACTCAACAATAATAGCTTCTATACAAAGATGATACTGGTCAGACGAGTGTGAGAGCTGTATTTATTAGCTCTAAGAATATATTTTTTTGTATATGTACACACAAACTACTGTTAACTATTGTTGTTTCTTTTTTATCACCAGTTACATATAAGTTGTGTTCTTATGTTTTCTTTGCCAAATGCTCCCATTTCTGTCTTTTATTTCCTTCTTTCTGAACAGCACAAATCAGATTTTTGTCATATTGTCATTTTACGTCGTTGAAGTGCGACAGCTGTCACACTTCTAGAGGAGGTGGGATGTGACAAAATCAGATACACAAACGATTTGACCTCATAGAGCATAGAGCGTCATGAGCGGCAGGCAGGGTGAACGTAGCCTAAATGAACTTTTATGGTCTAGTTTGGTTCCTCCTTCAAAGTCCACACTCCTGTGTGTTTGTTTGTTCCAGAGTACGTCGACGAGCCTCTGCCTCACCTGGGGTCTGTTCCACAAAGCATGTTTAGTGAAATTCCTGGGAAAACTCTGTAGAAATTTCTGAATTTTCACTGAATTCAAAATTATGACCTTTGGTATGATTTTTGTCAGTTTAATAGAAAATATTTTTACCCTGCTTCACCTGATCTGAACGACTTCAGTGGACAAAGTTGTGCTTTCCACTCATTATTTCATTTTCTTCTGCTTGTCTGCTTTCTTCCTCTTAACAGTGGTCCCACCACGTAAACACGTCTACTCCAGGACTCATTCTTTAACTTCATCATATGCACGTTGTCTTTTATCCCCTCCGGAGGAAGGAGGTGAAGTATGTAGAAATAATCAGGATACTTTTTCCCATGCGGTTGAAGAGATGCTGCTCTACAGAGGAGAAATGAAGGATGTGTGTTACAAAATGAAGAAATAACCTGCTCTACTTGGTCTGGAGCTGCAGAACGGTCATGTTGTGTCATGTAGAGGTTGATAAGGTTCCGTGTGAACACGGCAGACGGGGGAATTAATGAGCTCCTCGTGTATTTCTTAAAGGGAGAAAAAAATGCTGATAAACCGTTGATACTGTCAGTGTGCCGTGCTTTCCTCCGAGGCACACGCTGCTTTGTGTGCGGTAATTTGGACGACGGGTGAGTGCTGCTATAGCTGCACACATACACACACACACACACACACACACACACACACACACACACACACACACTGCATAAATCACATGCAGAGTGTACGTATGAATGTGTGTGAAGACTCCTGCAATCCTGGAAGTTGGAATGTTTTCATGGGAATGTGTGGGAATAAATGGGAATAACCCTGAAATGCACAAAAAAGGAGGTTGGATGAAAAATATTCTACTATAATATAATATAATCTGAGGCCACGCCCCCTAGCTGCACTACGCTTCCCCCATCACCTGCACAGGTGATTTCTAGAGCTCCACACATTTGACATGTGTGCTTTCATACAGTAGATGATAAGTAACATGGTAGATGTACAGCTGGCACCATTTCATTGACCATTTCCAGAATTCCCAGCTGAAGTTGATGTGGAATGTTTCCAGCAATCATCTGCCTCTCTGCAACCGTAGTTGCAGTTGCTCAAACAATAATGAACCCGTGTTAAATCTTCTAAGATCCAACACACTGAGTAACACACAGAGGATGTCGTTGATTGGAAAGCTGTCGCAGTCATTTCTGTCCGTGCAGTCGACCACATGACCCGACCATCCTTGTCCTCGCCTCTGCTATTAGCTTGTGTCATCGCTTTTGTTGAACGTCTCAGCCCGTATTCGTTTTAATAATGCTTTTATTACATATTCGACAGTGGAACTCGTCCATTTCTCCGTCCAAATATTTGGTTTGTCAGCCGACGTAGTCGTCTGTCAGTGGGTTTGAACAGACTAACTCCTGGCTTTTCCTGTCGGTGTCAGAGGAACATCCCAGCTCTGATCTGAGCTGCACTCAGGTGTGTAACTGACTGCTCTGTTTCCACATAATTACACTGTGAGCGGGACGCAGAGTGTCTGCTAGTGTCTGTGTGTGTGTGTGTGTGTGTGTGTGTCTTCTCACCCCGGGCGGAAACATGTCATTTCCAGTGCTCCTGTCCTTCTGCTCGACAGATACAATATTAAGAGCCACAAATCTGAGTGTGATTTGAGAGAGGGGATGTGTGTGTGTGTGTGTGTGTATGTGGGGGCGGGAGATGACAGTAATAACCCTGTATAGACAATAGTCAGGGAGGGAGGAGGAGAGAGAGCGAGAGCGCCTGAGTGCAGTCACACTAGTCTTGTCATACGACGAGAAGATGCTTATCAGACATAAATCTGCGTTTGAGAAGAGAGGAGTGGAATCGAGCAGTGTCACAGCGTCTTATCTCAGTCACAGCGTGAATTCTCTCGGAAGTTGCTGCTGCGACGTCAATTATGTCTCACACAAAGTGTTGCTATGTATTCATATGCAGTCGTGATCGACCGTTCATCATTTGCTCACTGATTGTTTTCCATCACAAATGCTATTATTCCCCAAACCTTTATTGTCTGCGATGTCATGTTCAAGTTACAAAGTGACTGAGAGGTCCTTGGTTGGAGTCCCGGCTCTTCTGTGTCCGAATGACCTCGATCAACTGACACTGAACCCGTTCGCGCTCAGGCGATGCTGCTGCATCATCATTCATGGGCAGTTTGAGAAGTGGGGTTGAGACCAGAAGGCCGGCGGATCGATCCCCACGAACCAGGAGCAGTACTCTCCCAGGACAGGGTTGGATGATGAGAAGGACCGGTGCTTTCCCCCCTGAACATTTGTAGCTGACATACCCTTGACCAAGAGGTCCAGTGTGTCCACCTACTGCTCAGGTAACGACACCGGAGACACCAGACTCTCATTGTGCGACCGCGAGAGGGCGGCTCATTTAAAAATCTAACAGTGGGTCAGGGGACGTTCCAACTACAGCGGACGTCTGTGTTTGGAATGCGCGTTGACGTACTTTCCAGATACTTCCAGATATTCTACTTTCATCACAGCACATCACACATTAGGCTGTAAAACATCTTCTCTTGCGCCAGTTGTTAGTTTGTAGCAACACAATAGGTGGTATTCCATGTACAACTACAAAAAAAAGTTATGTGTGTGTGAGTCATTTAAATTAACTAAGAAAACCTAAGTGATACAAAAACGGTGAAAGGACAGTTTACACTGACAGATGATACAGAGCTACTGGCGCCATCTTGGATTCTTAACTCTGGGTCTTTTGAGGTGGACCGTAGTCAGAGTGGGTTTCCCTGCTTCCGAGGGCAGCTTCCTGTCCACAGCTCAGAAAGCATCTTAAATTCTGAATGGGACTGCAAGTTTAGCATAAAAACAAAAACAAAAAGTCTTTTTTTGTTATCCGAGCTGTACAATGAAACTGGAGCAGCGCTCCTGCTGGTGCAGCAGATATAAAATTACAATAAGTGGCGTGTGTGCAGTATCATTATCTGCTCCGGCGATACAACTACGGTGTTGTTTTTTGCTGGAGTCCACCATTTGCAGTACTAACGCTGTCGTACCGACATACTTCAACACCAAGCGGCACCTGTTAATACTCACCATGAATGTTCTTTAGACTGTTTGCGTGAAACAACTCCATGTGCCTTTGTGAGCTGAAATTGAATTAATTGATTTTTCTTTTATTTGAGGACAGTGGATGTTTTTTTTTTCATAAGAAATTAGAGTTTATAACTATATCTCTGTTGTTTTTTATCCCGTCTCCTTTTCACAGTTGTCGCTGGTGGAAAAGCGCTGACGATCATTCTCATCTTTTGTCTGTTTCTTGTTGCTGCTCCTCGTGTATCACCGCCCTGTTTGTCCTCAAATTGCATCCACAGGTATTTCAAGAAGCGGCATGAATTTTTTTTTTTTCATGCCCCACATCTTCTTCCTCTTCCTCTCTGACCACCTCCCTCCTGAGCCCTGAGGCCCCCCAGCACAGATCACTGTTCCATAGGTCACATCAGACAGCTGGCACACTTGAGCCCTGTTGACAGCTTGTTGTTTACAGTATGCGCAGCCAGCGTGGGGGCAGCCGCTGCTGAACGGGGGCCCAGTGGGAGGTGGATACGG
>CAAKHB010000334.1:44004-72591 GCA_901007665.1 Aeoliscus strigatus | reverse complement strand
GCGTGGAAAGAGCGATTCAGTTTCATGTTTACAGCCCAGTATGTCAGGTACCATCCCATCCTTCAATGATGTTCACGACCGAATGATTTGTTAGAATCAACAGCTAAACGTGGCGCCACACTGTTTTCTAAAAAAGAAAATGCTGTGTGTTTTCTTTATATATCAATACAACGTGTCATCTTAAACATGTGTGATCGTCATCAAACACCGCCACAAGTCATATCTGCTTCATTCAGGTACCGAGGGTTTACCCTACATGTCACTTCTGTGTCAGTTGATAGAGGTGAGGAGGTGTTTTGCGGGATTCTCCTTCCTGGTCAGAGTTCTGATCTACCGTCATCATCTTCTGCTTGCTGCCGCGGTTTATGCTGGAGCTGATCCCAGCTGTGAAACGTGGATCGTGAGTCGTGTTGCCATTTTATTGCAGTGCCAACATGGAAAGACGTTCACACGCTCAGACGTTCGCATTCACACCCACGGGCAATTCACAGCATTCAAATTCCACAAAGAAGGAGCCCAACCAGGGACCTTCTCGCTGTGGGGCAACAATACTGACCACTGCATCACTGTGCCACCCGCACGCAAAAGGGTAATTATGAATATTATTGATATATACAATAACCTTTGCCAAGGAAGTTCTTTTAATGAAATTTTCAGGAAATGCTGATAGTGGGACAGATATTTTGGTCGCGTTCTGGAACCATTCGGATGCAGCACATGTGTATATAACTCAACACAAACGGAAACTGGCTGTTTCAGTTTTTTGTTTTTTTTTGTTTTACTATTGAAAGAAAAAATAACGCTGCATCACGAGTGCATGATGTGTGTAACAAGAATGCTAATGTATTTTTTTTAACTATTTGACTATGAATGACATATAAATGATTTGAAGTGTGTGCATGTTTTGATGATCAGTGCTTTCATTTGTGCAGATTAAATGAATGTAGCACGATAATATTGGGTGGACATGAGCTGCTTGGTGGAGGTCTGCGCTCTCAGAGTTTTCTTGTTGGATTGTTGTTGTTGCATTCTGCGCTGCAGCTAGTGGACTCCCTGTCAGTACTTGAATCAGAAATAGTTTGTGCCAATTAGAAATCGTGATGACGTTAGTCCACTTAAATGGATTCTAGTCTGTAGTGTCAGACTCCCGCTGCCAGGCTCCACATGGAACTGAGCTTTTGTTGTCCCATTCATGTTCCATGTGGAGAGAAACAGCAGCGGTATCACTTGACAGTCGTCACCACTGTGAGAGGAGCCGGAGGGGAGCTATCGTCTCTCTGCTGTCTCCTCTCTTACACAAAGTGTTTGACACGCTGTCACTGACTGATGAAACTACTGGATTAACACATGCACAACTACAGAAGAAACACTGACTATCAGGTGTTGTAATAGTTTTTCCTAGTGGGGTGACTTCTGTGTGGAGGTTGCATGCTCTCCCAGTATCTGCTTGGGTCCTCTCCGAGTACTCTGGATTCCTCCCATCCCCTAAAGCACGCCACTAAATTGGCATGGGTGTGTGCGATTGGTTTTCTGTCTGTGATGGAGTACCCCTCCGAAAAGATAATTTGATGTATTTGACCTTAAAATAGCAGCTTCAAAACCTTCTGACTATCATCATCATCACCATCTGACTCGTCTTCATGTGCCAGGACAGGTAACCAGAGGGACCGACTAAACTCCGAGTGTGATCATGGCCGTGCCAAAAAAGGTCGAAGACGAGGTTGAGAGAGTGACGAAAGAGATAGTGGAACATTAGCCGTTAGCATTTTAACATAACGGCTTTGAGTTCAGATGAAGAGACAACGACACGGCATGAGACACATCAGTTATTCTCTTCATAAATTGTTACAAGTAGTGCAGCACTCTCCCGAACAAACAAATCAAATGCGTCAGTGTCCAATTTTCCCATCATTTAATTCAACATTCTGACATGTTATCTTTCCTCTGCTGAAACTGTTTCTTCATCTATATCATATTACTTGTACAATGTAAAGGTTTATCATGGATATAAAGTCAATGATCCCTGCGTCACCCCAAGGAGTCTAGTATCATTAGACTTTCTGTCCTCTGCAGATAATGACAGAGAACAGTTGTATCATTGATTTGAAGGAAGACCAGAGTGTCATGTCCTCCTCCATATACAACAACGCTTTAAGGTCATGGCTGGTAGAGGTCACGCGTCCGTCCTTTCCTGCTTTTTATCTCAAGTATAGATTTCCTTCCACCATTCAGTGATTACAGGCTGTGTGTCACAGTCCTCCGACTGTGGGTCCCTCCGTCTCTTCAAATGAAGCTTGGGAGAGTAACATTTGCAAAAGTGACCACGAGCAACAATTTATCAAGCTCTGCTGGCCGGCGTGCTCCATTCACTTTCTTCTTTTCTAAGATAGTGGAATTGTAGGTGAGTGTTCGCTGACCTAATGCAATAGAGGCTCCATACAGACAAGGTAATGTGATTTCCCAGGGTTTTATTATGTGCTCTGTGCCTGGATGGAGAGGAGCCCCGAAGAGATGGCATCCGGATTGGGGTTGGCTGTCTCAGAGAATGAGCGGGGGAAAAGGACATAATGAATGAGTCGTAAAAAGGACACGGCAAGAGACTCTGACACGGTTAACGAGTACAGCGTCAATGGACCTGTGCTGTTGACTATATTGTAATGTATTGACCTATATTCTTCTCCACAGACCAACACAGTCTACAGATGTATTGGTGACCTGCCAAACTGCTACGTCCATGCAATACATTAACTAAATCAGAGCTGACCTTGAGATTTGTACACATGGAATACGGTTCTACATGTAACCATCAGTATTATACAGGATCCCATATAGGTAAATACAGTGTGTACTGTCACCATCGTAACACAGTATCTCAGTTCAGGGGTCAAACAATCTCACATGCGTTTGACGTGAACTGATTTACTCAGAGGTAACAAAATTAACTTTCGACCAGCTGTATTTAAGCTTCAAAGAGGTTGGGTATTTAAGTAATTAAAGAAAAACTACATATATTTGGTCACTATTAAATACAGAAAAGAAAAAGAGGAGAAGAACATTAGTGCAGCTATTGAAACTAAAACACTGATCTTAAATTAGAGGAAGACCACGGCTTTAACCGACACGATTCTCCCCAGTGGATTCAGAAAAAGTTGACTCTGTAAATGGACCATCTGGTGAATGTTCAAGAGAAGGTGACACATAATGCAATTGCTTCTACCTTCTCACACAAATAAATATCCATCCATCATAGTGGATGCCATCCACCAAAGGGTTAAGATTGCCTTCAGTTCAATTATATGTGGGTTAAATTTGTCCGCTGGCTCAGTGTCTCATCTCATAGGTCATTTTGCCTCCCCTGTTGGCTGATCTGTCGCTGGCTGTGATCCCGTCTCCACTCTCAATCACACGCAGGCCCTCAAGGCACCAAGGCACTGTGACATCCACACTGCCTGTTTACAGCAGGGTCATAAAGAACCGGGGCAGCATCAATATTCCCATATCAACCCTATCTGTTGGACTACAAACCACACGCTGACAGCCAGAGAAGCTTCTGATGAAGGTTGTGTAATCACGCTGGTAGCCAACAGCCATGTGCTCGCTGCATCTAAAGGGCTCTTCAATTTTCTGCTGGACCTAAGACGGCAAAAATATAATAAGCTCATTACTGAGGCATACTGACACGTGCAATTTTACAATTCGCACATGA
The DNA here is from genome assembly GCA_901007665.1 of Aeoliscus strigatus. NCBI lineage: Eukaryota > Metazoa > Chordata > Actinopteri > Syngnathiformes > Centriscidae > Aeoliscus > Aeoliscus strigatus. Next base: position 68,885 of record CAAKHB010000334.1, on the reverse strand, counting down.
GTACTATGTGTGTGTGTGTGTATATATTCTTTTTTGAGTACATCAAATCCTTGACCCAGAGGCTGTAATGACATGAGCTGCCAAGCTCAGTGACCATGGTTTAAAATACAAAGTGTAACTCTGCATCTCCTTTTGGTATTGTTGAACAGACAGAATCGAATGAGCTGTCAGTGTTTTCCTTGTACTGTCTTACAACTGAATCTTCTGCAGCTCCGTCAATTACCCCGGTATGGCCCAAAAAATATGAGGCTCACTTTGCAAATGACACAAATTAGCAGTGACACACTGTCAGGTGAGGAGGTAAGGAATATTTTGTTACTGGGTCTTGACAAATAATAAGAATAATAATAAAAAATACATATATTATTGGATTGAATTTATTTTGTTTCAGTAAAAAAGTTAAAACAAATTTGAAAATGGAACTGTAAGGGCAGACATTTGCTCCCCCTTCAGATCCTTTTAAGATTTCCTGAGAACAGCCAAGGAATAACCCTTTACTGGATTATTTTTCATTCATTCATTCATCTTCTGCCGTTTATTCTAGCAACGGGTCACAGGTATGCTGGAGCTGATCCCAGCTGTCCACGGGCAAACAGCAGGGTACACCCTGGATAAGTCACCAGCTCATCACAGGGCCACACGAAGGACAGACAACCATTCACACACCTAAGGCCAATTTAGAGTGATCAGTTAACCTCAGCCTGCTTTTGGTGGTGGGAGGGAGACAGAGAACCCACGCAGACACGGGCAGAGCAAGAAAACTCTGCATAGGAAGATCCAAGGACCCCGGAAGCAAACCAGGGACCTTCTTGCTATGAGGCAACAGTGCTAACCACCGGATGTCGCCCTGGATTATTTTTCCTTTTTGAGAATGAAATTATCATTTGTTGTTGTTCCACCATAGGGTCAGTTCATCGCCTCAAAGTAAAGCAACTGCAGGTTTTCCCATTAGGCTCAAATTAGTGAGGTTAAAGTGTAATTTACATCTGGTTTATATCACACAGCAGGATGAGGACCATGGTGGTTTGTTGAGTCGGAGGAATGTTCCTCTTTGACTGCCAGTAGCCCCACAGCTGCTGACCTCAGGTCACACCAGCCGTACATTATTTTACTAATTCCCATCCTGTACCGCTCCATGTTTGACCTGTGTTTGATGCATAGTCATACCTACAGTTTCATTTCAGTGTGCAGGCCTTCACACAGGGGGCAACGGGGTCAGTGGTCACTGGGGAATGCAAGGTCTGATGTCAGAGTAAGTGGCATGGTGATGGATGGTAGTAATCTTACAGCTGGTACAGAATCACAAACACAGGGATGGGGGAACAGGAAATCAGTTGCAGCTTGAGGTGAGTGAACCTAAAATTTATTATAAATATACAACTACATAACAATTTCTACTGCTCTCTCTATGTATCTGGGTGGTACTATTCTGTACATGTACTATGTATGTACAGTGTGCTGCTGTAAGCTACGTTACAAAAAGACATGCGACAGTACAGTACAGTATATGGTAGAGCTATGAAACCTACTCTTGTTCTCAATAAATAGTAATAAATTAATCCACCTCTTTTTTTTGTACAATCTATTGCACATATTTACATTTCAGCTTTGGATTAACAGTTTCCCTTTTTCATTATCACTGGTGTCACTGTGAGCTGCTTCAGTTGACAACAAAGTTCCTTCACTCCACATCCTCAGAGGACAGACATTTCTGTTGGGCGTCTTTGTCCTCGAATGTCACCTTTTTGTTCCTCTTCGGGTCGATCCAGGAGTTGTGGATGATGGCATTATTAGGGGTAGGATCTGCCTCAATGATCGACACCACTCGCTTCTTCATCTTGCTCTTCAGCACCTTCTGGAACTTCTGCCTGGTGAAGGCGTAGAGCAAAGGGTGAAAGATGGTGGTCCCGTAAGCCATGACCAGGAAGCCCAGTCTCAACTTCACCATCAGGTCACTGGGGCCCACGCTGAGAATGACTGTGTTGAGGACCGTGATGGGCGTCCAGCACAGCAGGAAGGTGGACACGATCAGGAGGGACATCCTGAAAACCCTTTTCTGTCGCTCACGCCTCTCTCGATGGCGCTTAACAGCCCTGCGCAAGGCTATGATGACAGAAACCGAGGCACGCATGCCCAGCGTGGGATTGCGACTGCTGCTGCTCTGGGATGCGTCCGTGGCCTCTTGCTGCGTTGTCATGGCAGTCATGGATGGGCGCTTTTTTCTGCGAGCCTTCTTCTTCTGTGACGCATGGAAACGTGTGCCGATGCGAATATTGAGTGCCTGCAGGATCTTTGAATAGGTAATGAGCATGACGACAGCGGTGAAGAAGAAAATGGGAATCTGAGCTAGCAAGTGGTAATAGAGGCCAAGTTCCGTGTAGTACTGGTTAGTGTGAACCACGTTCTCCACCACTGTCTGGTTGAGTTCTGCATGGCCCTGGGCGAAAAAACCCACCTCAATGAAGGGCACCAGGAAACTGACAAAGGAGAGCACCCAAATGGCCGCTAGAAGGGAAAGGGCCCGGCCCATGGTCAGAACACGGTTGGCTGGTTTGACTGAGATGTCGTAGCGGTCGAGGGTAATAGCCAGCACATTAGCGGCGGTGGCTACGCTTGCAAATGAGACGCAAGCCTCATGGAAGCAGCAGACAAGGGCAGTGTCTCCCTCCAGAGAGAGCAGCACGACCACAATGGTGAGGGGGATGCAGCATACACACACCAGCACATCCAGAACATGGAGGTTCATCGTGACAATGTTACTGACAGAGCTAATGAGGTTGGACTTCATACAGTAAAGGGCAAGCACTGTGAGGTTAGAGCTCAGGCCCAGGAGGATCTCTAGCATGAGAAAGCCAGTTAGGGAGACCTGGAAGCTGACAGGATAGGCATACAGAGGGGGTGTTGCCTGACTCATGGTGCGGGTGATGGGTTCAGTGTCATCGGTGACTGTGACGTTGCTCATGGTGGCTTCTTCTTTCGGGTAGGGGAAGATATGCATTATCCTGAAAGTCAGGGGAAAAGAGAGAGACAGTTATGTCTGTGTCTGTGTGCAACATTTGATCAAATGATTGAATTAGAATAATGCTGCTGGTCAAATGACCCAGTCGTTTAAATCACAAATGCTGAGGTGTGAGGAACTGTGCTGGAACACCTGACTATCTGGTCTCTATCTTCTGTCTACTTTTACAGTGAAACCTCTTGAAGCAGATGACTGCTTACTGGTACGTTTCCTTCCTTTTCACTAAAATAATTGTTAGAAAATACATGTGAAAGGCCTTCGGTAATAATGTATCAGCGTTTATGGATAATGGATGTGGACCACAGGTTCTGGAGGAGGAGGAGGATTTAAAGAAAATATATCATGATTACTACAATATTGTGATTTTTTTGATTATTTTTCTTTTTCCGGAAGGACGACAAGTGTAAACGAGGCACTTGTTTTACTGTGGGACAAATCAAAATAAATGACCTAAAATAAATAACCTCTGATTTAATCTAATTTATCATTTCTTTGCTAAAACACAGATTCGATGTAATGAAAAAAAACTGAAAATTTTTTTATAAAATTTAAATAAAATTTTAAAATTGATTTATTTCCTAAGCGTCATTGTCCTAAGTAACTTAGCTCAATCATTCTGGCCAGCGTTTTAGTCATGTTACAGGGGACGGTTTTGGACTGGTAAGAGAGAGTCACCACCAGGGGGCTTCCTCCACCCCCCTCACAGACTATGAAATTTGTTGTTTAACGAAGAATAGAAGAAATTACAAGCGTGTCAACGAAGTTGTTTTATGCCTCTAATTAAAGGATGGCGGGGGATGGAGGATTAAACATTAAGACAGAGAACAAGATATGCATCATTAACATCTTCCGACCCCCCCTGAAAGTATTGAATTTCATTTGAATGGGCCTCTGGATGACATGGAAGAACAGTTTCCAGGAGTATTTACCCTTCCTCCAGCGCTGTGTGTTGTCAGGCCATAGAGTCCATGTTACATCCACAGAGACGAGCATCACATCCAAACATAGCCTGTGGAAAGTGGTTCCGCCCCAGCAGAGCTGCTCCAAGTGACACCTTCACTGCCCGTCTCCCCCAGAGCGGCTGCCAGCCAGAGAAGCACCTGTCCGTCTCACCGAAGAATTTCTACAAGCTTTTACTTTCTCACATCAATGTCACGAGTACGTCTCCTGCACGGTGGGAATGAGAATCAGCTCCCGTCATTTACATGACGGTGCTTGTCTCGTGTTCACACTCTCCTGATGTTCCCAAGCTGGAGAGACACGGCCATCGAGAGAACACTGACACACAAACTCTTTCCTCTGTATAGAGCGGGAATACACTGCTCATAGTGACATCCAGATCTGTTTTTGTGTCCCCAGCTGGAAGAATGCAGTCAGATCTGTGAGCACCAAATGATGGTTAAATCCATGAGCTTGTATTCCAAAACGCCAATTTCATACAATCCCCGGTGTGCACAGTAGTAATGTCCAGCATCTGTCCTGGCGAGGTCAGTGTGTTCGGGCAGAGTCCAGGTCCATTTCTCTCCTGGGAGCACTAATGGAACAGGCCGTCACTGTCCACCTTTCTCAGCCACCATTGACTCGTAAACTGAGCGCAGGTCTTCAGTTTGCCCCTCGACATGTCGAACCCTCCTTCGCTGGAGACGCGAGCGGAGCAGACTAGCACATAAGAACGTGTTTGTCGAATCCTCATGATGTGTGATCACCCTGACATATGTGTATTTATGTGCAAAGGAGGCGGGGAGGGGTGTTGATACAGCAGTTTAAGAAAAGATCCTAATCACGATGAAGTGGATGCGCGCTCTTCGGACAGATGTCCCACGCTGTAGATTTACAAAGATGTTTGACAAGAATCTGACTTCAGGGGAGCAGGAGCGGCAACCGATATCACCCGTCTGTCCTTCAATCTCACATCTTTCTTACACACTGACCTAAAGAGAGAAAGAGGACAAGGTGATGGATGACAGAGATATGGAGAGAGAAGGAGAAAGAGAGGGAGGTGTGGGGGGGGATGGGTTAGTGAAAATAAACATATCCTCAGTAAAGAAAGTGTCATTAGCATAGCAGCAAGCCTCTGATGTCTTCTCACCCCTCTGTGCATTGCCTGACGCGCTGCATCTTTACTACTGCATCAAAACAGCAGAAGTTACCATCTTCTCACAAACACAACTAGTATGTGACACGTCAGTCTGGCAGTTTTCACACTGAAGATGTGAATTTTGCTCTTGTTACGCTTAAACTATTCAAGGTATTTGTGTCACGTTCACAGCTTCAGCGGTGATGAAAATGTTCATGGACTCGCTTAGAGCTTCAGTGTAAAGTTATTAGAAAGACGTGGCTGTCAGTTTACGTGTGCCATGTAATCTCCTCAGAGGTCAGCCGTTCTGCAAGGTTGTCGCAGACAGCACAACATACTTAATGTCTGCACATAGGAGCAGGAAGTACTACACTGGTGTTCCATGCAAAGGACGAGGAGTGTGCCTGCAGTGTGTTACACTGCATTTTAATTGAAGTGCCCTATGGCATATCAAGCTTCTCACAATTGTGAATAATGTTTATAATGTGTTTATAACAGCAAAATGTGCACAAATACAAATATACAAAGAATTTAAATGCATTGTGTTTGCAAAACAAATCAACTTTTGCCTTAATTTGCAGTTGAATGTGTAACTGTATTGCCTCTCCACTCCAAACCACGTGACTCGACATGAAAAAAGTGAAACAGTTTATGTAATGGTTACCAGTCCCATGCAATTGTTTTTGGCAGGTTTGGTTGGCTGTCACGTAACGCACGCTCTACTAAGCTGAGTATCCTGAATCAAACCAATAAGTAGAGTGCCCCATCAACACAGCAAAGCTCACCATGCAGGGTAAACACAGATGCTTCGGAGCTGCTCAATACACCACGCTGTCCTCGCTCCGTCCAGCTTGAAATAATCTGGGTCGACTGATACAAACCGCCGGTTTATCTTCTGCTTCTTCCAGCAGTAATCCAAGAATTAAGACTGAAAATTGATGAAGGTTCACACAGCTGACAGATGTTCCTTCTCGAGTCTCGGACATCAGCAAAACAAGTCCTTAGTCCTGATTAGTCCTGATTCTGATCCTTCATCCATCCATGTGGTCTGCTGTGTGAATACTCCTCATCCACTCTTCCCGCTCCCTCCCTGCTTAACTGTCTGGCTCGGAGTGCAAACCATCACACTCCTGCTATCTCTTTTTCCTGCTCTGCTCTCCTATCTCTCTCTTTCCCACCCCCACCCCCCATCTCTCTCTCTCTTACTGCGGAGGTTTGCAGTGCTCCCCCTTTCCTGATTGGTCTTCTATAATAGGTTTAACACTTTCCTCTCCAGCAAGAGGAGCTATGTCTGTTTGTTCTTACTCTATCTGCTCTTCCCTGCCGACGACTGTGACATCCCATGTGGGGCTCTAGTGATTTGGGGGAAAAAGCCTCTACTCGCCAAGCTGCACAAATATGCAACCTGCTGCCGAGTTGGATAGGCAGACTGCAAAACAAATGCTGGGATGATGGATTAATTAGCCCGGTCTTGATATAATGAAGACGTGATGTGTGCGCACTGTAGGGGGGATGATGATGTTGGAGCGATGCAATATTGTTTGTACTAATTTTGCACACACAAGTAGGTCTTAATATAAGTGTGCAAGTAAACATGAGAGGCAGTAAGACTGACAGACTGACAGAAGACAGCTCCCACTTGCAGCTGTGAGTGGGAGAAGTGCATTATGCACAAATAAGAGATATATGGAGGAGAGTCGCTCAGATTGATCGGTTCAATTAAGTTGGGTGCGCCAGATCAGTAAGAGGTTGAAACACCACCACACACCTTTCTTTTGTGACGGTTCATTTGTCACATGCAGCTATTGCCACAGGGCTTTCTAGTATCTGAAAGCCACAAGAAGCAGGGCAGGGAATGTACCACTGGGTTATGGTACCCGACCGACCGGCGGTTTAATCTCCAAAAATGCATCAGGTATTGACGTTGTGACAGTTCAATAATTGCACTCCGTCGGACAGATGTTTCAGTCTGTTAAAAAGACGTTCAAAGTCGACGCGCCTACCGGCACAGAGCTCAAATGTCAGCTGGCGATAATCTACGTTATTATTGTCACTGTCAAAACAGAGAGAGCATCCATCAGCAATAAATTAAAAGACATTTCATCAGTTTTCGTCTACTGTATTATTTCCAGTTTCTTGTATATGTTAATGTGCTTTGGGGATATGGGAAGTTGTGAGAAGGAAGTTTTTGTCATGTCTGTGTTCTGGACACAACAGGCCAGGAAGTTGAAGGGCTTTGAAGAGAGAGAATTAGTCGTGATGGTAACCACTGCAGCTTCATGGCTGACTCCTAAATGAAGGATTCTATTTAGTTTCTTCATTTGGAGGTATAGAAGGCTGTGGATCACACACACCCTTTTATCACAGGGAAGCAACTACCTTCATGTTTTTAAGCAAAATCATGTCAGTGGACATTTACGTCGCGTGTGTGTGTGTGTGTGTTTAGATTGATGGAGAAGAGGGCACGTTTGCCAGATGGACAGAAAGGATAGAGCTTGTGTTCATGAGTAGTGTGCAGAGCGCTAAACACATTACTTAGTCGGTTTAATCTGAAATGCTTTATTCCACTACAATAACTACAATAATTACAATAATAGTGCTGCTGACTATACAACTGTTCAATCATTATTAACATCCTGACCATATTGTTCAACTAGAAAGGCCTGTACATCCTTCCTCAAAAACACAGCACTCCCAAAACTTCAGACAGAAAAAGAAAAATGACATTAATATTTCATCTACATTAATATTTCATCCAGCTTTTCCTCCCTGCCACAGTCTCCACTGTGATATTCACTCGCCTCTAGTTTTGCTCCTCTTTCATTCTGAATGACTGCAGACAACCTTAAATTCACTGTACACATGTATGTTGATGTTGTGCTTATCATGCACATCGCATGTTTAAAACCGTCTTGGCCCAGTGCGCGCGGTGCATCTTTGGAGAGCGCCCTCTCTTGCCTGGGTCTGGTCAGATAAAGAAGATGCAGATGTGCCGTTGGGTGGCCGTCTCATTTCAACACCACGTTTAGCATGCCAAACATCAGCAGGCAATTGTGCAGTAGTGGATGGACGCCAGCAGGCCCAGAGGACCCAGCAGGCAGACTTTCATCTCCTCCCTGCAGCAGGCGTGCTGCCCTTCCATTTGGTACAACTGTGATTTGCTCTGGATTGCTCCAGCACAGAGCAATCCCAGTGCTAATGAACTGGCTGGTCTCAAAAGTTGTCGTGGTCCGCTTTCTTATGATCTGTGAGTTGACCTTTCACAGGCCTGTTGGGCTGAAACATGGAAATGTCGGGGGATGTCTTCCTTCAATGTAATTCGCTCATTTCCACACATCGCCAGTGCAGCACCGAAGTTTAAATTATTGTGTGTGAAAGTGCATGATGAGAAATATGGAAAAACAAAGGGGTTTCAGCGTGCGGTCTGACCACAAGGCGGTCTGTTCTGGCGTCGGTCCCAGTGTCCCTTTAGATTCATGCTTAGTTGGTGAGAGATGACCCGGATCAATCCACACCTTCTGCTGCATTGAACACCCCCTAGAGAATGACACCCCCTAGACAATGAGCAGCAGCTGAAGATAACGTGCAGCCTCAGTCCCAGAGGACAAAGTTCATGCATGCTCATTTATCCCCATACAGACACATAGATGAATGCAAACGTAGCTTCCTTAATATTTACATACGTACATGTTTACTGCAGAATATAGTTATAAAAAGTTGATACTTGTGACATGATGTTAATAAACCTGATCACAGGCACAACCTGATCACAATTAACCAAATAATTAACTATGTACAGTACAATGTAAAACAATCATATTTGTAGGAATATTCTCAATAATTGATCTACAACGGTTTAAAGTGCCTTCAACTCAATGTTCAATGAACCTGAATATCAAAATTCAACTAATCACAGATTACATCCATGACTGAAACAGATGATTCTAAAAACTTTGGGGATTAAGCAGAAAATAAAATTGCTCATTTCCCACAGAAGATACACAGTCACAGAGACCTGCGACTAAATAGTACATCAATAATGTCTACATAATATTTTCAGGTGGATTTAACACCTAAAAGTCAGACTCAAGGTCAAAGGCTGGTGTTTCTACTCCACTGTCTACATTTGGTCCTTGGTTCTCGTATCACACTGACTCAATACCAGCAGACCAAATGATATTCTGATGTTTTGTCCTCGTTACTTACAGTTTGTCTGCTGCGTCTCCCTGCAGTGGACATTGACTGGCTGTCAGGAGGTGTGTGTATGACGTATGTGCAGCACCAGAGCACTCAAATGAGCTAGTTAGCACTGTTTACCACTTAGCAAAGAAGACAAATGAATAAACTCATTGTGACAGTGACACTGTTATGACATTACAACCAGCAGCAGCAGCAGCATCATGACCAATATGGAGTCTAGTTCGGTTATCTCAAATCCAGATGAATGTCCTGGTCACGTGGAAGCTTTATTGTCACTGGCAGGAAAGGAGAAGACGACGGCTTGCGATGCTGTGGGTGATGACCCAGTGCCACGAGAGACTGAGAGAGTCCTGCAGCTTATGTTTACTTCCAGTATTACTTCTTCATGAGCAGGCTGATAATAACGTCCTGTAAAAACTGTGAAATTCCTGACTATAAATAAAAAAAACGAAAAAATCAAAACCACAGTCCAGTTTGGTCCGGAGGAGCTTTCACACCTGTAAATTTGGATCAAAAGAAACAGTCCAAAAGTCAGAGGTCACAATGCCTTATTTCATAGGGTTGAGGTGTTTATTGTCCATCAGAGTAAAAGTGAACAGAGGAATCAGAGAGTGATATCTAGGTGAAAAGTACAGTTGGAGGTTATATTGAAAATATATTTTATATTTAACCATGTTGGAAAAGACAGAAACATAACAATTAAGAGATTCCCTCAACGTCCTTCAACTGGACATTTGTTGAATTGCATTGTTCCCATACTGTGCTGGGAAAATGGGAACATGCACCGATCACTCCAACATACAGCTACTCATTCCATTCATCCATCTCCCTCTGGCTTCTCCTGAGGGGACCCTCAGGTGTTTCCAGGCCACATGAGATAAATAAACCCTCCAGAGTCTTCCGGGTCAGACAGTTGGATGTTCCCACACCTCCAACAGGAGGCTCCCAGGAGGAAACCTAATCAGATGGCCAAACCATCTCCTTTCAACCTGAAAGTGTCGTGGCTGGACGCTCCTCACCCCATCTCTGAGAACCGTCTGGAGGAAAATCATTATGAATGCTTGGATCCAAAATCCCAAAAAAGCTCATAGGTGATGACTGGAACGTAAATATATTGAATAATAAACCAATCACTTTCCCGAGCGGCTCAGCTCCTTCACCATATCAGACCCATGCAGCTCCTGGATTTCTGATGATGTCGCACCATCATCCATACAACGTTCACTCCCACCTACATGCACACACACAACCTGGAGATCGTTGCACTCCTTCACTTGGGACAGCAACTCACGCCTGGAGGGAGAAGTGCAGTATTTCCCAATAAAGAAACATGGCCTCGGACTTGAAGGGGCTGACTCATCCCGTTCGATAGTGACTGCGCCGGCTTCATTCTTTCAAAAATAATGTCGTCCAAAAATAGTGCTTGTATTGAGTTGCTCAACAAAAAGCTCTGCATATTTATGCATTCTGCTTAAATATTTCATAGTCATTCCCGGTTATAGTCATACAGCTATTACTGGAAAGTTGACTGAATCTCTCTTGCACCTGATTCTCTCATCTCTCCCTTTACTGCGGTTAGTTATGAGCTCTGTATTCTGCCAGTGATTCACAGCCCTGTTGCTACTGCAGGTGCATGTCGAGAGCCATAAAGATGAAGGTGAAGTCAGCTGTTTGACCATGACCATGGGGTTGGGAATTATCCATACAGCAGCTTGTAAACGCAACAGCCTAAACACACACACTTACTCTTGACTGGGAAAGACTCTTTGCTGCTTCCTTCTGTAACTGTGACCTCCTCACTGTTCTCTGTCGCAGAGACAAACAGCTTCTTTTCCATCAGCCACTCACAAGTCGGCCACTTCCTGTCACGGTGCAACATCTGTTTACGTTATCCATGTCAATGAGTGTCAGGCAAGGCGTGGGAACGCAAGGGACAACACTGGGGACCCCACACTCACCCATGGGGAGGTGTGAGCACAGTGCAGGGATGAATGTCGAGGAGCACGTAGAGGACAACCACACACGCTCTTCAGATAAACATTTGCGCTCCTCTTATAGGCTGTCAGCCTCTGAGTGTTCCGTGTGAGTCCTCTAATTTCAGCCGGTCATGCTGTTGCTCCTGGGAGTTCATATTACTGGAAAACTGTTTAGTGAAACTAAAACTCTCCTGCAACAGCTTCAGTAACCAAATTACTTTTCCACTGAGTAGCATTAGGGACAGCTAATTCTTAATAATGCTTTTCTGAATTTCCTGTTGCAGAAAAGCATGTTGTTTATTCTTTTTCATTACCTTTTTTTGTCAGCCCTGAGGTGGTATATCTGTGTGTTTACATGTGTTTGGATCTGTGCTGGTGAGTTTTTGTCACCGTGGCTGCCACGCTGTCGGTGGCATAATCTATCTCTACTAATAAAACACCTTATCCCTGAGTCCGGTGGCCGCGAGGGACACAACAGAGAGGGAATTCCCTTCTTGAAAGAAATGACCTGCCAGAGAATACAAAGATCATTAAGTTCTGAAGGCCACAGTGCCACTGAGTTCTTAATGGAGCTCAGTGACATTTACTGCCATTTTATACTATAGTCACAGTGTGCTATGCCTCAATGGATCTGTGGTTGCCATTTTCTTCAAGTAATTCATCCTTACCCACTACAGGTGATGAAAATTTGTCATTTCTGCCTTATCCAGGAGCCAAATGTCTTAAGCTTACTTGCTTATCTATTACTGTTATTAACTACAATAAGGTTTGGTTTTTGTTTGGTTTCTCTGTCCTGGATGGTCCAACATTGCCAGGGCATGTAACACCAAACGTAATGGAGGATTCTAGCATAGCCCAAGAAGGATACTTTGGGACAGAGCCATTTAAAACAGACACAGATACACACACATAGCTACACCCTCTAATTCTTCAGAATTGACTCATGTAAGTCACTAGCAGTTAACATGTGGTACTAATGTGCAATGTCACCGTCATGTTTAGTCAAATATCACAAAATTTCCCCATTTCTAATACGATTTGTGAATAGACACAGCTAATGTAGCTGTTGGAGGCTGGGCCGTTGGCCTTGGCCTTTCTAGCTGTAATTAGGGCTTTAATTGTCTTACAGGGGCCATTAATCCACACCAACAGTGACATAACTTGATTGTGAGAGTGAGATACTCATTACGCAGCATTACGTGCTGATCAGAGCTCACACTGATGTAAAGAAGGCTTTGAGGTTGACACATTGTGTCCCTGTGGTTGCTGGCGCCAAACAATGCTTGTTTTTTCTCTTATGTGCCTCCTTTGAGTTGTATTCTTTAGGGGAATGTTTGGATTAGCCTCAAACAGACAGGAGCAACATGAGGTCCACTGTACCGCAGAGACACTCATCCTTGAACACGCACACGTGTTCCCATAAAAATATATATATTTTTCTTTTCATTTCTTTTCCAGGTTCTTGACAAATGTCCCATTACCAATCAGTTATAATGCCTGCAAGGGAGTGTTCCAGTATTACAACTTGTCGAAACAAATGCCATTGCTGTTGTTCCCTCACTAAAATTGCCCAGGCTTTCCACCTCTTGTCGCACGCTTTCACCTGCTTCCCTTCCTTCCGTTTTTTCTCAGCACCACCTAATAATAATTAGCCAGTGCTAGCTGTCATGTTGTGGCTGTCCCTTGTCACACCCTGTCAGTGAGACCTCTCCTGTCGGTGGTCTACCACTAATGGGCCACTGCTTGGGCTTCGACAGGCAGGATGAGCCCGTCTTCCTCAGCTGCTACCTCTTCATTAAAGCCTGCCTCCAGCAACTGAGCCACAAAGATCATCACCTTTGTCTGCGTGTCTGTCTCACCAGCTGGGGATCTTCACAACAACACAGCTCCTCCCTCTTCCCAGGTCAACCTGCAGGTTCTAATCCACACAGAACAGGGCCCATCAGCCTCAACACTGGTGCACTCAGAGGCATTCGTGGGTTCCACTGAGGTTCACTGACAGTGTTTGAAGTGAAGCCGTTTTCATTTATGAGTGCAAGGCCTAGATTAGAATTGTGCATGTGAGCTATGAACTGTTCTCCTGTTTCAACTGCACTTCCAATCAAACACATCTGGTCATTATTATTCTGTACAGAGGCTGTATAGCAGTGGACTGAGGTCTTTATCACACACGTCGTAACTTTGACCGATACGGAATGAAATAAATGTTCTAGTGAATTCAGTGCAATGCCTGCCTCTCAGTTTCATTTGCAAATGATTCATACCACAGACCAAATCTTTTGGGTAAAATCCCTTTCTGAAATGATTTGTTCATTTTAACGCCATTAGGTTGTTTCCCTGCATGAACGACACACGAGTCACTCACTGAAAACGAAACTCACACTAAATGAGACCGACTGTATCGGAAACCTAAGATATAAACGCAGTTCTATACATCACAGGGCAAAATATAAATCTAAAATACAATACACTTCATATTACAACATTAAATATATACATCACACGGGTCCTGCTCCTTGTCATACCCGCATGTTGCCTGACCTTGTCTGGCATGGGCTCAAGGTAACATGGCTGCACTTCTCACTGTAATGGCACATACTGTAACACCAGTGACTGGGGGGTCAAAAAGAGTGTGTATGTGCATGCAAAACGGAAGTGGGTTGATGCTGTTGGTGCTTTTCTGTGTCATGATGACTCATGTTTATGTCAATTGCCAAGCTAATTCTATATTATAAACACTTCCTGACTGATGACATGGAGACTGACTCATGTGCGGCAACGCTATATAATGTGCACGTCCCAGGGTGTGGGATTTGTGCGTATCCTGCGATCAAATAATTTTATCCGGTGGTGTCAATGAAATCATGTAGCAGTTCCTTTTAATGCAAGAAGTATTCAGAGCTGTCTGTGCTGTTTAGATATTTAGTGATTGAGAGGAATGTTTGCCTCTGCTGTGAAGCTGTCAGCATGGAGCCTGATGCTCACAGGCTTGCTGATTTTTCCGTGATGTGAGTTACATTTAAAAAGGCACAAATCCAGGAGGGGGGACATGGACATTGAACTGAGAACCAGTAATATAAAGCTGAGTTATGAACAGATGGATTTCATACTTTCTTGGATACACGCGAAAAACAATGAGCAAAAGCAAAACTTCAGTCAGTCTTTGATTTAAGCACTCATTTCACATGAGAAACACTCAGAAGCACATCCTAAAAACCAATTTGTCAAGAGTCAGAAAAAGGGTTTGTACAAATAGAATGCAAAACAGCAGTTTTACTCCAACAAACACAAGAGCAAGTAATGCAAGTACGATGTTGAACTTAAGAGTGCTGGCGATATGGGCTGTCTGTGCGACTTGAGTGTCAGAATGTGTAATCAGTGGTGTCCCCAACAGGAGAGATTGCGAGCAGGAAATCATGCTTTGGTGCCAAACATGGCAAGCAGATGGCAAGCAACAGGGCTCTGTCAGTCCAGTGTAACATGCAGGCCAGAGTCGCTGGGGTGTGCATTTGGAAGAAAAGAAAATAAAAAAAAAACAAGTCAGGATGGATATCAGGCCATCTGTCTGCATTATAACAAGGTGTCATTTTAAGAGGGAGGAAAACTCACTCCTACTCTTTCTTCTGTGCCTTTGCCTCCCATGTCTTTGACATTTTATGCAACCAAATCCCACAGAGGTTGTTTCATAATGTGTTTTTTTTTTTTGGCTTGAAGCATTTCATTCTCCTTCTTTTACATCAGATTCTTCGATTTCTTCTCCCTCCACCCATTATCTTGAGCTGCATCAAGTTGCAGCGTGTATCATGGTGGGTGGCTGGAAGGGATGCTGTTATACTCCCCTCTCTGTATTGAGACATACAGAGGACATAATTTGCGAAGAAGGCACTGGAGTTCACACACATGTAGGGAGGCATTCTGGCTGTTTCCAAATGCATAGGAGTTTGTCCGCCTACACGCTCAATAACCCTGGAGATGTGTGTCTGGGCCTGGCTTCCAGGCTGCTGGCGTGCTCTACTGTAGCAGGTGGTGCACATTTTCCATTTACAATGAAACACAAAGTGTAGGCTGGAAGAAAGAGGTGCTGTCATCTATTCTTGCCTCAAACTCTGTGCCACTCCATGGCAGAGTAAATGGCGTGGATGCAGGGATTGGAAGTCTGAGTCTGTCTCCTCAGATCACGTTTTCAGATGCATTCTGATGTGATCACAGGCAGGTAGCCTCAACTACAAGTGTGAACCCACCTCAGACACACTGAGGTCTGATTGTTCAAACTCCCATCCAAGGTTTATATTAGTCTTTTGTTGTTATTATAGTAATTGTAGTTCAAATCATTATTATTTTTCTATCCTGAAACTGATGACTAGCTGTAGTATGAAACGTGTGGCTCATTATTAGATGTGAGTGTAATGAGGTGGTTGTACTTGTTCTGTTTCTCAATGGGAAACAACTGCAATGAACACGTTCATGTGCTTTTGGCACGGTATGGACGTCATATAGAGTTTTTTTTTTAACTCTAGATAAGGAAGAAAGGGATGCTGTCATCATGACCCAGAAAAGTCAAGGAGAATTCACGGGGGCATTGCCCTGATTCCAGCTTATTCTATATGCGGGACTGATGATGAGGGGATGGTAAAAATGAGGAAGGGAAAAGTATGGAGGTGATCCCTGCATTTATTCATCAACTGCAGAAATTGGCATAAATTGAGATATCATGCAGATGATGGACATTATTCACTGGTTTCAGCAATTAGGATTAAGGTGGAGCCTCTAGTTATTCATGGGCTACAATTGTGTTTCCCCTGATCGGCTGAAAAGTTGACAGAGTATCTTAAAAGCTGGTTTAAATTACAGTGTTGTACATTATTCACTGATTGTACCATTAAAGCTGTCAACCTGTATGGGAAGAACCCATCAGGGCATTTCAAGTCTGTTATTTCAATATGCAGTTCAGATACACCCAGTAAACACTGCAATATGTTACAGCATATAAGCTGCATGATTTCTGATAAATGCACTCACCTCAGTGGAGCTCAACGTACATTCATTAGAGAGGTATATTGCACAGAACTACTTATACTTGTAATTTTAATGTAAGCATATCTTCTTTGTATTTATAGATATGGCATCAAAAGAGTGGATAAAATCCAGTTGATAATCAACATATAATAATAATAATCAACATAACCATCAGCACATCCGTCATAACCATATTTCCTTCATAATATCCTACACATGAACATAAGGTGGCCTCAGGAAAATGGTGCAGGGTTTTTTGTGTGTCGCCATTGTGGAGAATTGATAATTGTTTGATGATGGACCAATCTTGTGCAATTCCCAGAATGTGTTACGGTCCATTAGCACAGAACTCAACAATCTTCACAAACTACTTTGACGATGGGAGTCGTCAGACACTGAACCCAAAGCATGTTAAGTTGATAGCACCAGTCAGTTTCTCCACTAAATAACGATACAGTTGTTAGTGTCACCACATACAGCAGCAGAATAGAAAGACAGAGAGTAACCCTTCATTAACATCATATCATCATAAGCATATGGAGCATTTAGGGATCCGTGTCTTGATATATGCCCCTGTTCCCCTGTACGGATACAGACAAAGTCTGGAAAAGACTCCAGCGTCTGGGAGTGGAGCGGACTCGGAATGTCATCAGAGCTCCCATCGGCAAGCAGTTTCCGTGAAATGTCATTTCTTCTTGTTTACATTTTTCTGTTATGTGTCCAAGGAGCGGCCGTAATGTAGCAGACTCTGCTGAGTCCAAAAGAGAGTGGATCTACAGCTGAGAGACCAGGTCGTAGAAGGTGAAGAAAAATAGGGAAATGTTAAAAACAGACAACTGACAGAGGTTGATGGACATAAAATGCACAGATAATCTCTGCGACACAGTAATTGAACTCTTCTTGAGGAAAAAGAGGAAGGACTTTGTGTACAAATAATCAGGATACTCAGGTGTAAATGCTATTTTCCTAAATGTTGCAATTGTACGAGGTTATTATTGATGCTTTTATGTGTTGTATGAGACTTGTGAACCTTATTTCTTCATTAAAGTAATTTATTCTAGCTACATGAGTTATCTATGTGATGCAACAGCCCATTTCTGCATAATAAGATGGTTTCTATAGCGACTGAAGGCCTGGGTGCGAAATGCACGGCCCGCCACAGAGAGAAGGGTGTCCCAAGGGCTACCATACAAGAATCTACCAGCAATAGTGATATGGTTCTTTAATCCTTGTGTCATGCTCATTTAACGTGGCTGACGTGTGCAAAATAACTACGCCATAGTCCACCAATGCAGTACAGAAATGTGTGTATTTGGTGGCTGGTGAGAACGTTCCCTATTTTGCCTTTTCGTCGTAACACACACACACAGCAGTTTTGTCCAGCCGTTGTTGTGACGTCAACCCTCACATTTAGTCTGGAACCAAACTGAGTCGAGACAAGTCGAGTCGAGCCAAGAAGAGCTGGTATTTTGGCCACTTATCCCTCAGAGGCAGTTCTTTCCACAGTTTTGATGTATGTTTCAAAGTGTGTAAAACGATATGTGCATTGAAGCTCATCCTTTCTGAGGTGTAGTTGGACATTCACAGTGTGTTCTATAATGTGCTGTCGGAGGCTCAGGTATTTGATTTCCTGTTATTTCTAGAACTCCTCCTTCATGTTGCAGCATTAAGTGTCAATGTGCTTTTCCCAGGCAGGCATTCACCTCACATTTCTCAATATGACAGATTTTTCTGTTCTGCATCGCTTTGTTTACCTCTAACACCCTCACACTCCTTACTTTCACCCCCACTCCCACCACCTCCCCTTGGGCAACATGAGCTGAGATGGAAGGAGAGATGTATGATGTTGTTTTGAACTGTGACATGTCTCCATGCAAGTCATTCCATTATTATTCATAAATAATTGGCCAGGACCGTCAGTGGGAGCTATTTATAGAGCTGATTGCTGTTTTGCCAAGGAGCACAAACTCTTAAAGCTTTATTCTTTTCTTTTTGTGTCTCTTTCTTGTTCACCCAAGTGAGAGCGTAACAGAAGGTTCCATTTTCATGGATCTCCTTATATATACCTCTTAGATCTACCTCATGACCTCAGGCTGACACATTGGTCAAATGCGACAGTTTGCCCGAGGGGTAAATACAGATGAATGTCTGAGGTATTGATTCAAACTCTTGTCATCTCACTCCTTGCAGGTGCAAATGTTCTCTCACACAGTTTACAGTCAATATTTAAATACACGTAAACTTTTTTTTCCGATTTGCAGATGGCGATATTATCTCCATCTCTCCTCTGCTGATCTGTCTTCTGCTTAAGTTGAAAATCAATACGTACCAGTGAGGCAGGTCATTTATTCTGAATTAGACAGAAACACTACTGATCCTGTGCAGACAAACAGCCTGTAAACACATGAACCTCTGTTCATTTGGTCGTCCTGAATACAACATTGCATACAGGCAATACATGCATACATCAGTTGTGCACGGATGTATGCGTGTGTTTAGTGTTGAGCAGTTTAATTGCTCAGAATGTCCTTGAAGGTTGAGAGTCTGAGTGACAAAGAGGGAGCCTAAGCAGAGGGAGGGGGGCAAAAAAATCAGATTCAGAACAAAAGAGTGGATTATTTCGCCCTCATGGTTCATTAGGATAAGCCCAGAGCCTTCTAGTGAATATTACGTGAATGTTAGATTAGAAAAGATGAAAGGAGACTGGCCCAGCTACTTGTGCATAAACATACTATAGATTTCCTCGCACTTGGTTTGAGAGAGAGATGGCTGACTTTAAATATGCAGCAGAAAAAGAGCAAAGTTAATGCACTTTGCACATACATGTGGGATTAATCAGATTCGGCCGCTGCGATCGTCAGCCTGTGCCAGGTCACTGCCTCTGCTGAATCAGGATATGCTAATGTTGAACTTGCTGAAAAACAAGACAACATGACGCAGGTTAAGTGTGAGCCTGTGTGCATGGCAATAGAGCACTCATTTTCAAACACGAGTCAGATCTTTGTACATGCTGCTGTAAACGGGGCCCATGCTGCATCACCTTATGAAGCGCAGCATCTCCTCCGCAGCGTGACGGCAGAAGAACATAGCTAGAATGCAGAATGACAAGGTGGTTGAAACAGTGGCTGTCATTAGTATGCGGCACGGACCTGTCGTGTCTAGCTGGACTTTAGCAGAAACCCTTCTCCCCCAGAGCAGCAGATAGAATGTCTGGGCTGAATAGAGCAGCTGAGGTAAAGCTGTACTCCCGTGTTGTTGGATCAGCGCCTCACACTGCAATCTCACACTTTCAAATACAAGCGTTTTATGAAGAAAAGGGTCAAAGTTGACCTATCCTGTAACACAGAGATACAGAGTGAGAACCCTATTAAGACTTGTGTTTGAGCGGCTTAGCTCTCGACTCCTGAGTGAGTTTTATCAGAGACGGCTCCTCAAGCATGACCACAGTAATGAACCTATTAGCCATGAAATTGCCTTTTCTGATAAATATGGAACAGACGCGAGTTTAAAGGGCCAATTTCACTTTTCACTCCTTTTGTTTGAAATTCCTAATTACATTTGAGCATCAGTACTTTCTTTTTCACTCCTCAGTTTGCAAATATTTTTCCATCATCCGGCTTTCTAAGCTTCTTTACTTTGCTGCAGAATATTGATTGGACAAGTTTCCTGGATAGAAAAATCAAACCGGCATAATAGTTTTTAGAAAGTGTCAAACTGTGTAAACGTTCATATTCAGTCTACCAGCAATCAGCTCAATCAAACGGAACGTCTCTACCTCCCAATCAACTGCTGTGAACAAAACCTTTAAGACCTCAAATGCCTTCTCGTCATTACTGGCTGAAGACGACTTGTCTTCCTCTCTGTATTTATTTACTCAGTTTGCAGTTGCTGAATGTTTTGTTCAGCAGTACAAAAGACATGTGGCTTGTATGATAATAGTCTGCCTTTATCCACAGGGCAAAAACGTTACTGACAGGTTCGGACATTTATTACCTCAGAGAAATGTGCACCGCTGACAACATCACGTGCTGCATGATATCATCTTGTCCACCTTGACCGCCCAGCGCCATCACCTGCAATCAGTCAATCATTATTGTCAGCTTAACTAACTATGTTTGGGCCTGGTTGATAAAAGCACCAATAGTTACTATCATAAATTCTTCCATTTCAGTAGATAATAATTTCCTTGATTCCCTTCATTGATTTTCAATAGTGAAAAAATAACCAATCTAAATTTAATCTGAATAACACTTTATGAATGTTCACAGCATGTAGTCAATTATATTCCAGTCTGAAAATAGATCAGCAAATTAGTGATTTCAGAAATATTCAACTGTCTTACTACTACTTCCTGATGATGCTCATTATTCAAAGACAGATATTTATAGTTCCTCACATACAGAAAACAATGTAAGCATATTCCTGCCATTAAACAGTCAGCCAGGTGTTTCCTGATACAGGTGGCTTCCTTTATGTGTGTGTTTCCTCTGTGGACAAGTAGAATACAAATGAACATCAACTGTTGCTGTTGCGAGAAGGGCCCAGCCGGCGTCTGTGTGCAGAATGGCCCACAACACTTTTGTATTTACATGGACGTTTAGTGACATCCAATTAACACATCCCATTGTGTCGAGTGTCAGACCCGACTTGATTGATTGGAGTTCTGCTTTGCACCCCTCAGCTCGGAGCCCAGCTCCGCAAAGACAGAAAGGACACACAGATGAATAATGCATGTCTCTATCAACCCATGGAAGAGATAGATGGACAGAGCAGGGAAGAGAAAGAAAGACTGCAGTTGACTGTACGTGACTGTACGTGAAGATCTTTCATCAGGATGATCAAACGTCCAACACGTTTGCAGTAACATCACAGCAGACAAAAGCTTTCACTGAGTCAGCTCTACGCATTCAACATGACTGCAGAGTTTTTAAAAACTCATTGTGACACAATGGAATCAAAAATGCTTTCAGAGGTCCAGCAGCTAATCTAATAAATGTCTCCTTTCCTGTTGAAGGTCAGAAGTTACTAATTGTACTTAAATCCTTTACCTGGCATAAGCTCTTTGAAGAACCTAAAATACAGCATTTATTTTTGGATACAGAGCTCAACATTGCCCCAGAAGTCAGTATGAGTTCTACTTTAGAAACAGGATCCCACAAACTGCAGAAAATATTTATTAACCTTGGCCAGGTGCCACCCATGGCTAACCAACATATTGAATTTGTATCAGTAGTTCGGCTCTTTTTTTGGAAGCAGTATAATCACGCTGCAGCAACCTTGTGTTACCCTCAAACAGACTGTAAAGAATATCAGATATTCTGCAACACGCCATTAGACAATCCGGTTATTTGTGACCGTTATTGTTGTCACTGTTTCAGAATGCAAAGGTGCTTTCATAAGCGCTGGATGAGAGAGGAATGGGAGAAATCAAGCACACAGGAAGGATACTTCATCTCGTGATCAGTCTTGTGTGAGGATTTGTTGTAATTAAAAATAATGAAGATGCATAATCTCAAATGAATTCAATGTCAGAATAGATATGCACATTAACAAGACGGATAATGATTAACAATAACTGCAATGAATGATGGGTAAAAATAATGAATAGGTATTAACAATAAAAACCGATAAATGCACTGTGTGTTCCGTCTCATTAAGAAAACACTGCATTGTACTTTGAGCTGATTTAAGCTTATTTAACATCAAATAAACTTCAGCGTGTGAACAAACAACAAATCCTTAACTTTCTGGTAAAGGCAGAGAGGCTTGTTTTAACCTTGGCAGTATCCTCAGGCGTGGCTCTGCTCATCTGTGTAAGAGGAGGAAAAAAAGCAAGGGGCTATGATGAGACTTAATGCATAAAAGATGAACTATTATTTTGGTTCCTCGTGGTGGAATGTTTTTTTTTTCTGTGCTACAGGAGATATCAGCCGCCATGCGGATCATGGACAGACAAACACCACATACTTAAAAATAACATAAAATGATCACAAATGAAGCCCAGCCACATACAGCCCACCCACTCACACATGGCGTCATGCGGTGTCGTGTATCGCACAGACTGAACTGGTCGCAAGCCAACAACAGTGAGACCAGCTTTTATTTTTGTAGCCCCAGTATGTAGAAAAGTGAAGTGGGAGCGATGGTTCAGTGTGACAAAAGAGATGTGCTGGCAGTTACACTTCTTCTGACTTGTCAGTCTATAAATTGCTGTCAGTACTCAATACTGATTAGTAGGGGTGTAAATCACCATTTTCATGGCAATACGATACTGTATCGATTGGACAAGCATACGATATTTTTCACTATAACATCCACCACAATACTATTTACATTTGATTGTATGTAAAGGCAGAAGATATTCTAAATCAACTTAACACAATTATCATATTTTACGAAATCATCAATAAATTGTGTCCGTCCTACAGAATATTAACAATTTCTTTTCTGTAAACACTCCCTTGGATTTCGGGTCTTGTCATCGGTATTTTTTGATTAAAAAAATCATGTGCTGGAAGGTGAAACAATATTGTGCTTCAACCGTCAATCAGAATTGAATCTAAATTGACTAACTAACTTAATTTTCACATATTTAAAACACTGATGCTCTCCTAACCACCTTAGTAACACTTTATCAATATATCTTACGATTCTCCTCCTCCTACTCCAACAGCTTTTGGGGAAAAAATCAATGCGACAGGGAAAGTGTGTGCATGTGTGACTTTTCTGAGTTAAGAACTTGAATAATTTTCTTACAGCTTACTATACAAAATAAAATACTATTACCAAAAAAATGATAAGACAACCTGGTGGCGTTTTCTCCCCAGTGCAGATGGGCATGATGCCCCTGGAGGCAATAATAAGAATTAATCCATCAACTGTTGCCAGGTGCTCAGAAAGATTTGAATATGACCCAGTTTTCGGAGATTACTTGCGTTCACTCACATCACTGTCTGAAATGCTGGGGGCCTGACAACTTCAGCATCAAGGCAAAACATTTGTTAAGATGTTTTAGGGCCCTAGTCAGAGAAAATGTGTTGAAGTCTTCTCAACTGAAGCTGAGAAGATGCTAGATTTCAACTTTAGTGCGTCTGATCTGTTCCTAAGTCTAAAATACAATCTTGAAGGTGAAGTGATGAACGATAATCAAATTACTAAATGTTTTAAAATGCAATCTTCCATATAGAGACCAGCTGATCGTGTTTAGTGTATATTCAAACAGTAATTTTCCACTTTATATTATGACTGTAAACCACGCTCAGGTACTCACTGCTACAACTACTTTTAAAAAGACCTTAATGGGTTTTCCTCCAGCACACATGGCTACGGTCATGTAAACTTCTTTTATCATCGTGCTTTGGTTCATTTTGGTTTGCCATTGGCTGACATACGGCCATGCTGTTGAACACTTGGCCAAGATCTGACTGAACAGTCGTGGAACACCCCAGTGTCATCATTCCACGCAGTATGTGGGCCAGCCCGGACAATGTGGGCTGGATCTGTGGGCTGCAGCAATTTTGTTATCTGGGAATAGATTTGGAAAACATAGATGTGAACGCCACAGAACAAGGGACCGGCCAACATATTAATGGCCTGGAAACACAGTTCCCAGAAAGCAGCATGAGTAGATGTGACAGAGCAAACCCAGACAAGCTCAGAGCAGGGTGACACTTTTCATTAAAATTAAACGAATGGGTGAAAAGTTCTCAGTCATAGTCTGTTCCAGATGCAGGTGCATCAGTAATGAATTGATAAGCCGATACCAACTCCTTAGGAGGGTTGTGGTTTTTGTTGTTGCTTTTCGTTCTTTTGTGTTATGTGCTGATTGAAATAAACAGATTTTTTCAAATCCACTTTTCAAATTTGTTGACAGCCTGAGCTTGAGCTTGGAGTACCATTAGCTGTCTTTCAGATACTCTTGAAAGATCCATAATCAGCAGAGTGACTATAACCTGTAACCACACCTACACACTCGGATATAAAAAGAGAGAGGAGGGAGTAATTAAAATGTGCAGGATTTTCATACCTATATGTTTCTCACTTTCATAATAATCAGAATATTGTTAGATTCTGATAATTACCACTGCTCTTGTGATTAGAATATTCCCCTCTCACATTACTCTTTGTCTGCTTCACAGAGATCAGCTTCTTACCAGACCATCATCCTTTGAACTGGTCTGATATGGTCAGAGGAAAAAAAGAGTTGTCTATCTTATCTTATTTATAACCCACCTCAACCATTGTCTTTTGTATTAAAATGTCATATAACAAAGACATTTGCCTCTTTATCTTGACCTAGAGACACCGAATGCAAATCAGTTCCGTCGTAACTGTCGTAGTGTTGGAATACCAGGATCATAACGATCATATTCTCAACACCAACACCTGCCACAACCTGAAGTCTAGCAAATATATTATGCCTATTATTTCTCATTTCTACATGTATTTGTCTCTGCCAAGGAGGTACAAAGAGCCTGTCGGTGAGTAATACTCTGCTCGATGAAATACAACACAGGTTCCTGTCCTTGTACAGTATGTATGAGCTTGATGGATATGGAGGTGTGTTGCTGTCCTTGTACTTAACCCCCCCCCC
>CAAKHB010000334.1:8672-34197 GCA_901007665.1 Aeoliscus strigatus | reverse complement strand
GGGGGGGGGGGGGGGGGGGGGGGGGGGGGGGGGGGGGGGGGGGGGGTCTGTGTGTAGACATATATGTTTGAAATCCAAATTACATTCCATACGCACAAAGGTATAGGAGAAAAGAGAAGTGTGGTAAGTGCTGGTCTTCTGATTTAGAGTGCCACAATGTGCCAGTTGCTATGGTTTAATTTATAATGCAGTTTGCTTTTTTTTTTTTTTTTTTTTTTTAAACAACATCTGTTACATTCAATTATTACATTCAATAAAAGCAAAGAGACTTCATGAACTTACCCAAAAAAGACGTTTTCACGACAAAACGTGGTCGGTCGTTGTGATTGGGCGTGAAGGCGCCATCATGTCGTAGCCGTCCAGTCCCGTGTCCGTCCGTCAGTTCTCCTGTCCCACAGTCCACCGGTCGTCGTCAAGTAGCTTTTAGAAAAGACGCAGAAACAAACGACCTGCGCACGTCGCGGTCGAAGGTGACGCAATTGTAGGAGCTTTACGAGTTTGCGTCTTTTTCTTCTTCTTCTTTGGAGAGTTATTACGATCGACTTTGCTGATGCTAAGCGACCAAAACATTAGCTCAGTAGACCGGAAGTGGTAGAGAAGTCAAAAGGTGAAGTGGTTTTTGTTTAATTTTTTTTAAATTTGTGTATTTGTTTCATGTGAAGAGTCGGTACAAGTTTGAAATGTTTTGTTTCTTTATTATTATTATTTTTTCCCCCTACGTTTTTATTTCTTTTTATTTTACACTTCATTTGGATGGGGTTACAGTGGATCCCTGATATAAAGTACCCAGATATACATGCAAACAAACACAAAACATATTGGTATGTTTTATGTTTCAGAAATATTAATGGGCATACCTACGTTTGAGTGCGTTATGTCATCAATTAGAGCAGCAGCGTCTTTCGTAGACTTGTCTCATCACTGAGGTTAATTAAAGGGACTTTTACATGAACTATCTCAGAAAATCCTGCAAATGTAGAGTTTGTAGTTCTCCCCAGCTGCAGTCACATCACTGTGGAGGGATTCAGAGATCGGCTGCATCTGGTTCGGGTTAATAAGCTATGAGAGAGCCATCGCTTCTCACTTGAGAGGTTTAGCAGGTAAGGTCATTAAAGGAGCTGTTGACAAATATTCACACTGAATTTATTATTATACTGACAGTTAGTTGGTAACGTGCTGAACTGAAGGGTCACAGAAAACATTGCAAACATTTCATAGACGCATCCAACAAGAGCTCTTTGGTGTTTTTTGGATGTGAACATTTTAGAGGATCTTCAGTCTGTGATGACGGACATCCTCCTGAAAACAGGGATGGTTTTTGCTATGGAGATTACAGCAAGTGGATTTGAATTTTAGAACTTGTAATGATGGGTACTATACACTCTGCCCCTCTTTCACCCCCGGCTATGAAAAATAAACTCCATGAGCATACACCAGTAGTAGTAGTAGCGTTACTTTTTGATCTATTCCCTTACTCAGCATGACAGCAAACACTTCAAACTTCAAACCAGTGAGTTACAGCTAATACCTCATCACCCATTGTAAGTGTGAAAGTCCAGACATGTCGCTCCATCTGTTGGGAGGGAATGTGAGTCTCTGCTTGTTGTGCTTGTTGAACTGACAAAAAGACACGTGTTCACAGACGATAAACCTGCATGAACCCAGAGTTCCGCATGTAACTTTCAAACCCAAAAATATTCTCCTTCTCTCCCACAAAAAACATGACTGACCACTCAAAATTTATATTCAAACCCAGTTGTGCCAGAAATAACGGTGGACAGCGATAATAGCAGTGAGAATCAGATATCAAGCAACGGCGCCAACTGTCTGTATCTGACACGTCTAAATGTTCCCGTCTTTCTTGTCCCCAGTGTAAAACTGTGGCCTGTGTTCAGTTTCTTGGTTTGGAGGATCTTCTTTCCCTAAGTGTCAGGCTTTACAGGTGCTTCGTCTTTCACCCTCCTGTAAAGTTGTAAATCTGACGACTTTCAGATGGGACTTGTGGTCATTCACAGTGGTAAGTGGTTTGTTTGTTTTAATTCTGTGACTCCAACAGAGTCATGAAATTAATATTTATCCAGTCAGGCCGGCCACACCAAAACATTGCCAACAATGAAGAAGCAAAAGAGCAGCAATGTGAAACATAACACAGGTTCCCTCAGAGGATATCTCACTGTTGCTTCTTTTCTTTTATCGTGTTTGAATATAGTCTGAGTCATGCTGGAATAGATCTTACATAAAAATATTGTCCCGACCAATCGAAACTCACTGTGAGCTCATCAGGATCACTCAAGTACCTACATACCACAGCAGCGGGGGCCATTTCTCACCTGAGGAAAGCGACTAAAACTGTTTTAGAAAGGGTTCCTGTTCCATTTAATCGATCACGTTGCGTCCCGTAATGTGAAACAGCAATAATGCATTGATACTGGGCAAGGAGAACAATGTCAGAACAACCACAAACCTTCTTTTCAAGGTCTTTTTTCCATAAAATGTGACATGGCAAAGAAATAACATTGTTGGACCATAATTTATTGTCTCCTATTTTTTGTCCCTTTAGATCTGGAGAAGGCTGAAGCAGAAACAGAGCAGCCCAACAGATTGCAACAAAACACTCTTCCTGATTTACATAATGTGTAAAGAGAAGACAAAGTCCTACCACAATGATTCATTTACCGCCTAAAGCTGGTGCAAATGTTTCTTCATCAGAGTCACAAAACTTTGGCCTGCAGTGTGTTTCTGTCCTTTCTTTTCTCCAGAGCTTTCTGACCTTGATTAAAGAAGCACTTATTTCAGCTGCTGGGGGATGTGTGTAAATCCTTATTTATGCAACAAAACCATGGCTGATGTTTCAACTCCATCATCCAGAATATTTATTTATAAAGTAAATAACGTTAAATGTTTCTTAAAGTCCATAAAGACTCAGTATCTGACCTCTGAACCAGTAATAAATGAGTAAGCTTTCATATCATTAGAGACAAGTGTGAGACTCATCAGACTTTGAATTGGCAATTAATTTTGTTAACTTGCTGTAAATACACCAGTTTAGATTTACCCCTATTGAGGTAATTTTTAAAATATGGCCCAGCTCTTCTAATCAGTATATTAAACTACAGACAATAAATATGAATGAACGTTATCTACATAAATCAGCATAGTGGCACAAAAGACGCCAGTGCCCTAAGATGAAGAAGTGTGTAATGTAGTTGCATCTTTAATTTCACACCCATTCTGGCATTTATTCCATCAAAGGTGAAAATCCTCTTCTCCCAATCTATGGTCCATTCTCAAGAGTAAAAACCTACTTTGTTCCCCACTCAGCACAGATAGTAGCTTTTCTGCATTTTGCCAGATTTAGGTCATTTCACCGAATCAGGTCAAGTTCCATTTCTACCCAGGCTACCCTCATTATACCAGAGGACTAGATCATTTGTGGAGAACCTTCAGTTCGACTGTCTGATTGGAGTCCGAGACCGTGGAGACAACCCTTCATCCATCACTGAAGAGTAGTGTGCACTTCCACCTCCACGTAGCATCAGGTGTTTTTTCTCGATTTTTATCTTTTGTTGAGTCAGGAAGTATATTTCTTTAATTTCACTAGAAATGTTGCCAAGTTGAATAATGTCTAAACCTTTAACACCAATAATATTCCCATTTTGACATGGATTCAATGTATTTCCTTCTTCTGATTTACATTGCTGATAAACACATTTATAATTATTATAAAACAAAAGCTTTAGCAGCCACATCACGGCACATCTGGCTTGAAGCATCATAGTAACATCACACAACAACCGCAGCGTGGTCATGACATACAGGGTAGGAATTCACTAATAATAATGGTTATTATTATTATTAGTAGTAGTAGTAGTAGTAGTAAAGATTTTCAGGTCTTGCAAGTAGGAAGTAGAAACCCAGAAATTGATGAGGGTACAACCAACAGCCACTAAATGGTCTCTGGACAGTTCTGCGGATGTAGTCTGACATGCGGTCTCCTGGTATTTACCTGACACTTTCACATTTTTCCTCTTGTATCAGTACCAGAAGTTAGACTTGTCTCTCCTCATCGCGGTGCTCCAGAAATATCTGCAGGTGCTAACTAGCTGGGGGGGGTTGTTGCAGGTGTCCTCTCACCCTCATACCTGTGGGTGGAGGTGGTAATTAAACGTATTTAGACCGTTGCCATGACAGCTTGCTGTTTTTGTCTCTCCTGTCACCCTTATTCTCCAAGTATCTGTCAAACCACCTTCAGTGTTTCTTTCCTGTTACAATTTCCCTCCAGATTTGCATTATTACATTTTTTTTTCTCCTTCTTGTTGTAATTTCCATTACAGACAACAGAGAGAGTGTGTGTGTGTGTATGTGTGTGTGTGTGTGTGTGTGTGTGTGTGTGTGTGTGTGTGTGTGTGTGTGTGTGTGTGTGTGTTCATAGGTTTGCCATGCTCCACTCCTGACCTGACAGGCTGACAGTGCCATCCATCATGGTCAGGGGAGGTCAGCGACTGAGGCCGGTGGGCTTTGGCCTGCAGGTAACAGCAGCTGCAGCACATTGTCTCCGCCGTCATCTCTTTACGGTCTGTCCACCTCGGTCTGCAGCAGCCCCTTTGTACTTGTAGTAACAATAATAGTCATTAAGTCACATTGCTGCATGCCTGACACAGTAAAACAAAACTTAACTGATATGTGCTAATTTATTTGTTGCCTAGGTTACTTTAGCCCTATTCAGTCGGGATCAGTTTTACCCCAGGACGTGTGGTAAAGTAATAATTACCAGATATTTTAGTCCTTTCTGACTGGCCCATGTCAGTAATCATTACTGTATGACATGAGTGATCAGATTAGAGTAACTTTTACCTTTAAAAGGGTCCAGAATATTACCTCAGGTAATACTAATCCTGTGTAAATAGACCTGCAGTAAACATGTGTGTACGTAGATATTTCATCATATCCTGTTAAAAAGTTTTTTGTTTTGTCTGTTTGTTTTTTGTGGATTTTCAGTCATGGAGGCTCTTGAAGAAGCTTTCAATTTTGCAATCCGTGTGAAAGCTCAGGTAACGTTACTTTGGGCCTATGACGAGGACAATTCAAATCCGTGCAAACTGACCATTTATATTACTGACGTCCTGTACCTTGGTAAAACTAATCCCATCCAAATAGGACTCAAGTTATTACAACTTACTGGTGAGGAATTTGAAATGGAACTCATCAGGTTTCAGTAATTTTTCCTTAAAAAATATGAATGAGGGAGGCCCGTCATTGAGACCTAAGAGACACCTGACACTATTTGTCAGCACTCAGCTGTAGCAGGAATTCAGTTCCACTTGAAGACATGCTTGACAAGTAACGGCTGTACAAAAGCATTGTGGCCCAGGTATGGAGAGATTAGTTGCAGCTGTTTTCGACGAGAGTAGTGAAACACAGATCTTTTAAGTTACGGTATACTTTATTTGGAATTTTTGAGGCAGTTTGTGCCCACACTGCAGGCTAGAGGTAGTGCACGTCTTTAGTTCTGAGTAGAATCGAGAGTAGGAGGTCATGTTGACTAAACTTTACACTATTGTACTATTATTGTTACTATCCTCCAGTTCAGCTGTCTGTACCATCGATGTAGTCAAATGAAACTGGAGGCCAACACTGGGATCTACTGAAATACGAGCTAAATGGAAAACCAATGAACATTCAGTCATTTCTGACAACAGCATGAAGCTGCACAGTAATTTAATGCAAGTCATGTAATGTATTATTGAGTACTAATGTACTGTATGCTT
Source organism: Aeoliscus strigatus (assembly GCA_901007665.1). Classification (NCBI taxonomy): domain Eukaryota; kingdom Metazoa; phylum Chordata; class Actinopteri; order Syngnathiformes; family Centriscidae; genus Aeoliscus; species Aeoliscus strigatus. The sequence goes on along the minus strand of CAAKHB010000334.1, from coordinate 28,429 downwards.
GCTGTACTGGAGTTACACGATAGAGACTGAATCTCTGATACACAGTTCACATACCAAATGGAATGAGTACCTGGCTCCTGCACACCTGTGTACATTTATTCCAATATCCCATGTATGTTTTCTTTGCCTAACTTATTCATCTGTAGGGTTTAGTCAGTGCTGATTGTTCAATGTCCTGACCCCACTAACTCCCTGCTCTATCTACTGCAACACAAACAAAATCTACAAATGCGAGGCATTAGTGACATTTAGAACAAACGGGAGCTCAGTTTAATTGGAAGCTAATTAATTTGACAACATTTAGGGAGGTCTATCAAAAACAGGTTGTGAATAATAATATATTTCAGAGCTCAGGCATTGCTTGTATTCGAAAGCCTCATCGGACCCACGGTGAGTAACATGGCTGGGTCATTTATGGTGAGTTCACAACCCCTTGGAAAGACACTCTAGTTGTCAAACTGGGGAATAACAGGTCAGAAGGCGTGAGGAGCAGGAGAATGCAGGGGGTGAAGGAGACATGTCCCCTGCATTACCACTATCTTCAAATAGGCGACAGAGATGGCATCAAGTGCAACAATACAGACGACAGCATCTGCACCTACGTGACAACAATTTTCTTGCTAATATTTTCATTTGTCTCACTGCTTCGGATTTTATTACATTGTACAAGTAATGGTCATCCCCTGAATATACCGTGTGAAATATGTCACATTCAGATGTCAGTTCCACCGCAATCCTTCCCTGACAAATTAAGCAATAACGTGAAACTGCTGCTTGTGGTAAAATATTTAATAACTCATAAAGCAAATATTAATATTCAAAAGTAGAAATGTGATATAATCAAAAGGTGAGTGTTAGTTTAAGAGCAGGATGACGTTTGAGTGATGATAACGGAGGTCTGCGAAAGCTCTTCCTTGTCCCTTTATTGCACTGGAGATGAAGAACAGAGGGGATGTCGACCAGACATTAACAGGCTACTGTAAATTAATCATAATTCCTAGTCTGATGATGGCCAGCCAGGTTTTATCACCCGGCGATCGATTACAACGGTCAGTGCTGTACAACACTGACACTGAGGAAGAACTTGTCAATCAATCAAACTTCATTTCTATAGCACTTTTCATGCATTAAAAATGCAACATAAATCGCTTAAAAAATCGTGCAACCGAAATGCAGCTCATGATAAAAAAACACGCTCCCTGCCACATACATAGACCTATACATCCACATGCATACCTGAGCACACACGTGCATGCACACACACACACACACACACACACACACACACACACACACACACATTCAATGTCTTCCCTCCTCAAGTAGATGCCTGAAAATGCAGTTTAATGAAATGAGATGCACAAAATAGCACAAAGATGCTAAATTCTACATTCAAACATGCAGAATCTGAAAAGGCTTTATTCAATTATTCTTGTTTTACAGCTGGATATTGAAATTGTTATGTCTCTTTCTGTGAAAAATGTGGTGCAGCTTAGTGTGATCCATGTAGTGGAAAAAAGGCCCACTCTCCCAGATTTGGTTGACTTTGATCCTTTGCAGCATCTACTGTATTTGAAAAACATTCTCCAAAACTGCACATTCACTGATACAATATATTCATCAGCGTGCCAGCAGTTACATCACCACTCACCCACTGCTTTTAATTCACATGAGCAGCTCAACCCTGACTAAGTGAGGATTAAGATAATCAAATTAAACAGCAAATAGTAAAAAGTCTTGCGAGAACGACGTAATGCACCTGACTGCTGCGACACGTGTTAGCGGATGTCACGGTTGTGTTCATCTACATTGTTCACCTTCTCGGATGTGTTTGTTTTATGAACACCCTGATGCTTAGTCGAGGCCAAATGAAAAATCTCTGTGGAGAGACTGAATGGTCTGCAGCTCATTAAATAGTCCATGACCCATTAACATCTCTTGCAAATACGACTCTGCCCACAACATGTAATGACACACAGCAGCACTGGCATACCCCCCAACAGTTCTTACCCCCCAGTGTAAGAACTGGTGGCTCCACAGTCTGGATGAATTAGTTGCTTGTGTCGTTTCAAAGGTCAGTTTACTGGAGCTCATAGCAGTGGAGTCTCAAAGGCTCCAGAGCACATGAAGCAGAACCCCTTGAAGAATTCAATTGGAATTAAATTCACCCTACACTAGCTCCAACATCTTGGAATGATATCACACTAGCTAGCCTTCTATGAGAGCCTGTGTCAAAAAACATTTCATGAAGCTCTCAGCAGATCAGCGTCAGGTGTCTGCTGCATCTCGTCTGCTTTGTTCGGTCTTGATGTCTCATTAGCTGCGGGCTACAGGCTCATTGATCTCAGTGAGACGTAATTACGTTAGCAGAGCAGAAGTTTTATCTAGATGTAGTATGAACATGGGAAATGAAGATCTGAGGCTGATCATCTTTTCTGTTTACAGTCATTACAGCTTTCAATACTTGAGCTTTTGTCTTGTGAGTACAATTTCTCATTATGAACGTAGGCTGTAATAAAAGCCCACTGCATTGATTTTAGGACTGTTTTCAAGGGATCGTGTGCCGTCTGGTTTCCTTCTATATTTAGGACGGTCAGGAACCCTCATTAATAAGAATCAAAAATGATGAAATGTCCTTTATATGGCCATACAGGGTGCATTTCCATCATGTTCTCCACAGGGATTCGCCATGGTGGCATATCTTTTAGGAGTGAAAAGTACAACATTGAGAAAAGTAAAATTCCTTTGAATATGACAGTGTCAATAAACCAAAGAGCCACTGGTCCACAGACACAGACACTGACATTTATACATATCATATGTTCCTGTCATGAAAATATATTTAGCGAAGCTGAGACATTTTATGGATATGGCTCATTTGGAAGAGAATTGTTCCTGCCTATAATCTCATGCAGTTCACTGTTTGAACTTTAATCTTGTTTCCGTTTTGGCAGACATTTTGTGAAACACGAAGCTGATTCACAGCAGTAAAAACATGAATTCGGATTCTATTTAATTTGTGAAAGACATTTAAATTCTGTTTTAAATAATAATACTAATAAGAAGGTATGTATAATATTTGCAGCATTCACCTTAATACTGATGTATAACAGTGTTGGTGGACCAAAAATTGTTGAATGAAACTTTCCCAGTGCCTGAGATGTATTCAGACCTCTTGCTTCAGACTTAAAAAATTTGTTCCAACAACTTTCCACCCTACAGTGAAATACTGAAATCTTTTGTCAAAATGAATTAATGTTAATACATTAACAGATTGATTAAAATTCCAAATGAACATGATGAGTGACAGAACAGCTACAGCAGAATGTTCTGTTGTGCTAAAAAAAAAAAAAAAAAAAATCCTGGAAAGTGACTCTGCTGCTGTTATGTCCATCTACATAAACTGTGATGTAATCCATCCTGCAGCTAGGAGCATGGATTACCAAATCATGCAGCTTTGCGGCTACAGCTTCTCCAAATCTTTCTTATGTGATGTCTGTCCTCTTGTCTGTTCTTTTCTTCAGCTGTCAGGCCAAAGAGCAAATTGTATCAGCAGGGGTTTATTCAGTTCATTTCACCGTTGGCTGAAACCTGCAGAACAGGAAAATGGAATGATTTTCACACCTTCACAACATTCACACACCATCCAATCAGGGCTAAACACGAGATGTGAGCTGTATTGCAGGACAAAGGAAAAAAGGTGAAAGTAAAAGGCAAAATATATTCGTACATTTCGTACGTTTATCATTTACATTCAGTATAATCAAGATACCACACCAAACCCACACATTTTTTTAAAACAAAAAATATTCCTTGAAGGGAAAAAATATGTAATATATGCATAAGTGCTTTTACATAAATTGTAATTACAGACTGACTGATGACTATAACTATGAAGCACAGCATGGTATTTACATATTTTTCTTAAAAATACTTTACTGCCATCTTCTGATATGGTGGGTGTGTGGGTCTTAATTGTAGATCTGATGGATGATCAGCCATTACTACTTTAGTGCAGAATTCATACATGATCAAGTGTTTTTCTTTCAGGCTGAGCATAAAAAATGTGACAGTTGAATGATCATTTCTGCTAGAAAACATTTCAGGATCTGAAGAAATGGCCAATGATCTACAATATGTTCATTTCTAGATTGTAGGGCGGCTTTAGGCTTTTCAGATTATTTATATAACAGCAGTCCTCTGAGATGTGTACCAGTATACCAGCCTAAAATGAATCTGCTGTACAAATGTGTATAACTATATAATCGTCTTGCAGTACATGCCTCACATGCTGTAAGTCAGTGATATGCTGTACGAATCAGTAAATGAAGAGAAAATTTTGCTAAAAGAAAAGTGGGAATTCTTTCGATCACATTTGATATTTTACTTTTCATGTATATTCTTCCGAATTTCTAGTTATACCCTGTATAACTTTATATATGCACACAGACTCCCATGTAACACACTAGAAAATACATAACATGTATAAATTAATCATTTATCCATTCCCAAATGTCATCTGGAGATGACTGCCACACACACTTTGTTTCAACAGGGACTGAGTCTGCTGTCGCTCAGTGAATTACTATAGTTAATTGTCCCTAATTAGGAGGCTTGATTAAGGTGCAGCTTCTGATTCAAGAGCAAGCCAGCAGGGATGATCTCTGTCTGGCTTTCTCTCCTCCTCTAATTGTTCTTAATAGACCCTTATGCATAAATGCATTTTGGTTGCGTTTTAATAAACCTTTCTTTTTTTAAACGACCTTTCTGGAAACAATTCTTTCAAAGACAGTGACACAGTGTGTTCCTTCACAGCTGAGATTCTCATTTGCGTCTTCAGATTTTTTTCGTGTTTCTCCTCCAGTGAGAGCCGTTAATGGTCAGGTGCCCTCCACACTTGGACAAACCTCACAGCCTCAGAACAAAAGTAGAAACTGACAACATGATTTCTGATATTGAGGTATAGAGGATAAAGAAAGGATACATACATACATATACAGTACATGCGTGAGCTGAGTTAGATTTAAGGTGGAGCACATTAGAGGTGGAGTGGATTTTCACAAATACTCCATGAAACATTCAACATGGAGGAGTCTGTTACAGATTTGTTATTATTAGATTCCCAAGCTGGAAAAGTATCGATGATTATTTCGTTCAGTGTTATGAAACCTGTCTGAACCTTTTCCTTCTTGCAGACACCCAGAATCCTTGAGATATTTATTGTTGTATGATGTACAACGGTGTGCGATACAAAAATATTTTTTCATAAATCACTTACATCACTAGGTGTCCTCGGTTCCTTTCCCAACACAGCTTTTAATAAGAAATAAGCTCATTTATTTCTGTGTCAATAATAACTACAAAGACAACTGCAGCCTGTCACACAGAACAAGTTAAAGTACACTGAGTACACTACATTAAACCTTGCATCGAGTGAGCCATGCATGTCAATGGAAACTGAACAAAAGTTGAACGCTGGCGCCCTCTAGCACTGACAACCTCCACTGGAAATAATATGATGTATTACCACCAATTCTTGAAGAATATAATCGCAAATCCTTCAGTCGCATTCACATTTCTATTCTGAAGACTTCCTGGAGAACATTGTGACCAGTTCAAAGGTTATGATCATTTTCATCTCCTTTTCGATCCCTTTTCCTCTCCTTGTGAAGAGGTTGGGGTTCCAATGAGTTTAAGATTCAATTATCAACACGTCCTTTCAGTCCAAGCATGAATAATCCTGACACTTTATGAGCATCTGTGCTACTCGCTGTGGTTTTGACAGGGAAATAAAACCTGGAAAGACTGGGCTTGTTGTATGTTTTGGATCAGTGGATAATAAACAATGAGGGGAAGATTGCAGCTCAAGGACGCACACTCATTCAGGGGAGTAAGATTATTATTCAGGAAATACAGGGAAAGAAGACAGATCATGATTACAAATTGAAAAGGAAACACTCGTTTGAATGCAAGTTTAAAAAATCATTTATAATATGATACAAGGGTATTTTGTGCAATAGGTTGCTGGGTGTGTGTGAAACCTGTACATTATGAACATAGCACTGAAATTTCAATACCAACCTGAAAGCAGAACATGGCTGTTTGGCCATGATAGTGTCCAACGGCTGTCGATTAACACATAAGCTGTATTATACAAATGGTTTCTACTAGTAAACAATGGCTGTATAGGGTTATATATTTATATAAAGTGCAACAGGAATTAACACTTACAGCAAAAGCCTGAAGTGCTCTGTGACTGAGTGTAAACCACCACTGAAAGTCTTGTCTATGGCCGGGAGGTTGAGCAAGAACAGTCTGAGGACTCTGAAGACGGGGTATTATCCCAAACCGCTGAGTATATAATGTATAAAATGCATGAAAGGGTCAATCTGTGCAATAGATTGAATCTTACAAATATAATCAGTAAGAAGAGCAATGAGGATGTTACAAAAAATCCCCCTTTTTACAATTATAGATACAATTTTGTTGCTGACATCTTTCCCAATACTAGCATAGCACCACAGGCTCTCATTTTCTCAAGCTTGAAATATGAAATAACCTGAAATAAATGAGAAGATTCATTCTTATATCAGAGGAATATGGCATCTTTTACATGAGAGATATAAGAAAATATATGCACTGTTAGTGGCTACATTACATGCTTTGCTTATAGTTCATAATTTGTGTCTTCTTCTTACAGGTTTGTCTCTGTAATGTTTCAAAGTTAAAAAAGCGAGTGAATTCAGCATCACAGTTGAGTCTCAAGAATACAGGAGAGCAAAAAAAAAAAAAAAAAGGCATCAAAGCAATCCGTTGAACTCTGTCCAACACGTCTGCACGCTGAACAGCAGCTGTGGGGCATTCTGGGGGATGATCTAGGTCTGCTGGGAACCCTGCAGACAAACAACAAAATCTGTTGGACACATGACTGACACAGAAGACTGGGAGTTCAACAAGCTGCAGAATCACACACTTCAGTGACATTCGCCCTTACAGAGTTTGTTCTTTTACGCTTCCAGCAGTCTGGATTGAGCCTTTTCTGCTCCTCAGCCAGAGCCTTGGCCTCCATGGTGTAAATCCTCCTCTCCTCACTCTTCATCTTCTTCCACTTGTCACCCAGGATGACACTAATGGCTCTGCAGAGAAAGGGAGAAAGAGACGATCGAGGATTTGAAAGGATCGATGAAGGTTTTTGTTCCATTTCGTTTTGATGGAAGCTAATGCCCCATGCTACACCCCCTGTCTTTGTGAACACAACAGTAACAGACAGAAAGACAGACAGAACAACGCTGGACGAGGGAACATTACACAAATGGCCTGTTCATTATATGGCGTGAAGAAGGTCCTGATGGGAACCATGCTGGCTGGAGGAACGGTAAATTGTGGGGGTGAGATAAGTGCACTTATAAGCTGTTCAGTGCTGGTTCGCAAACATTTAGTTTGTATTTCACAGCTCATTCAGGGGAGAGAACAGATATCTCCAAATTACAATACAACACCTGTGAAAGGAAAGATGCCCTGTGAACATCACCTGTCCTCCTAAGGTGTAGTTTCACATATGCACCATGTGTGCAAATATATGCACATTACATTTTTAAAAAGCAAGAGGCTGTAATGTGCTTCCAGTGACAGGCCTGACAGAACAACCCAGACTGGGCTGTGTTCCAGGCAGACTAAATAACTCCAGACGCATGACAGACGTATTATAACTCCAGCCGTGGCTCAGAAAGCCTTGTGCCTTTGGTTTACAAACTGTGCACGCAGATCTGCAAACCAAAGGCGCAGGAATGTGTCCACACCACTGGGGACACCGTTCTCCTGATCCCTACGTGTACGGACAGATGCCCTTCAAACACGCCTGACCAAGAACCCAGCAGCTTCTCTTTGTGTTCAACTACAAAGCTCCACCTACAACGTCATGGGCCTTTAATCAGTAGCTCCAGGCTTGAATCCACACTGGTATTCTCTCTGCTGTTTAAATGAATGACTGAAAACTGCAACATCACTCTCATATACATGTACTTTATCGTACTTTATAAAAAGTTCACACGTGGTTGACATTTGTGTACCTGTTGTCCTTCCCAGGATACATCTGCGTGTACTCCACTCTGTATTTCTTGGCGAAAAGCATAAAGGCATTCATTGGACGCTTGCATTTTGTAGGCGTGGCACCACTGGCTGTCCCTGAGGCGTGGCTTCGGCCTGACTTGATAGCCGAGGATTGTGGGGAGCTGGAGCGCTCGAGTTTATCACAGTCTGGACTGACCGCACCACCGCTGGACATTGACGTCCGGCGCTGACGAGCCATGCTGCTGAGAACGTACACGGCCGAGGAGTCTAACGGGGTGAAGTCGTAGCTGCAACAAACAGAGGTGGCGAGAGAGAGGCAGAGATTAGAATGAAAACGGTGGCGTGTCATGTAGTAAAGGAATGAAACAACAAGTGATACATAAGAATGTGAATTGTGAATTGTTTGTGTTACAAAAGAAGAGAATGATGAATGGAGTCTTTATAAGCGTGCTTGCATGAATCAGACATTTAAGAATTTAATAGTGTACCTTCTAAAAGTATCAAAGACGACTGAGTCATCGCAGTTTATTGCATCTGGGTGGTTTGGTGGCAGGCATGTATCGCCCAGTTTCATCTCGTAGCAAGGGATCCCATGGTGCACCACAGTAAGGCTCGGATAAAAGGAGGACCACCCTAGAACAACGACAGATTTGATCCCACAGCTGTTACGTCAAGTAAAACCTAAACAAGTATGACCGTATCTGCAGAGGAAGCTGACGTTTTCTTTGAAAGAATACATTATTTAAGGCCTCTTCCAGCTTCCTGTTGTTTCAGTTCAATGTTTGAGCTGCAGGTGGCATTTAAGGGAGGTGGGAGCATAATCATATGTATAATTTTACCTTTATTTCTGACAAAAAAGGGATGATCCAATCGGCATTCAGCAGTTAAAAGACCATCGTCCGGTGAGCCGGGATCAAAGGTCAGTTTGAGAACCGCCTGGCCAAAAGACACAGTCTCCTCATGGCTCACCAGCTTCAGCCCCTCCGAGCCATATCTCTGTGAATGATGCAGGTTGGGTTAGATGACGACCAAGATGAAATGCTGAGAAATGTCGAAGCCAGTCCAGACCAAAGATGGGGTGCAACTGAACGGTCGCAGACACAGACACAGTTGCAGCGGCACCATCGGCCCACTTTCGGTCCTCGGTGCTGGTCGGCGCTCTAAGTTGCAGTTGTTGAATTGACCAATCAGCTGCGAGCTGGTGACAGTACCCACATGGGGCTGTGTACGGCTACAAACAGGCTAACAAACATGCTAACTTTGGAACGGAGGCCAAGAAGAACGTGCTTATCATCCTTTTGAAGCACAGCCGTTTCTTCACAACAAAATCACATTTAAATTTGTTGCACTTGGGATCTTTGGTCTGGACTGGACTTTACACATTATCAAATCGTCGTGTTTGTAAACTATCAAGACAGTTTACTGATTGACTACAGCTCGTGTGCGGTACTTGATGTACAACGGTGTGCGGTACTTGAGTAATTCTTAGGATATACCACAACCATTATGGCCGACTACCTTAAGAGAGGAACATGAGGTCATCATAGTGTCATCATCCGAGTCGTCATCAGAATCTCCAAGGTCATCGGCTTCCTGCCACTCCACATTGGGACCTCGATGGAAACGCAGGCGAGTTCCTGAATAACAGCACAACGATATATGGACAAACAACAACATGTGAGCTGGGATGGAAAGGAATAGGAGACTTTAAACACTGACTTCATATTGACCCCTTTTCCACTTTGTCCATTTAGCATGAAGCATGAGTACAACCTGACAATTATATTAACAATTAAGAGTCACTGAAGAGAACAGTTGGTGTCCTAGATTAAAACAGAAAATATAGGCTGGTTCATTAAGGTTGTAGGAACTGAAGGCACATACTAGATGGTGGCAAATATTGCTGCTACAGCCCCCACATTTACCATTTGTTAGATGTGAAGATGTGAAGTTAATTCATGATAGATACATTTATGGTTGGATTCCAAGCGGTAGTAGCAGCAATCATTGATTCCCTCCACTTCTGGTCAGGACAAATCAGTGTCAAACTCCACCTGGTAGTTTTACGAGGCTGCTCGGAAGTAGCTATCCAGTGTCACCCAAACACCACCCTGACCCTGAAACAAGTCCCCCAGTGACAGTTGCTGCAATCCTCCAATGACCAGTTTGTTTCCGCAGCAGAAACTATATTTCCTAATCATCCACATCACATTTCTAATGTGAATTATTGACACCACAAATGGTGAATCTGAATGCGTGTCAGTGTAATTCTGTGTATTTGGACTGATAGACACGTGTGTGTGTGTGTGTGTGTGTGTGTGTGTGTGTGTGTGTGTGTGTGTGTGCAAACCTTTAAGGAAGCAATGCCAGGCCGTGGAGGGCCAGGAGTGTGACCAGGCCATGTCTTCATCATCAGAAAATGATGAGGACATGGAAAAAACACCAGACTCCGATTCACTGCTGGCCTGATGTACATAATACACACAACATGTTAGAATTACCACTTTAACTAGTACTGTGAATATCAGCAGCTCTGATATACAGTGTGTAAGAACAGTCTCACAGGACAGTACATATTTACCCTGACACGCCTGCGCTCCCTGAGGTGACCTCTGGAGAGGTTGGGTGCACTGCTGGCTAATGGAGGACGGGCATAGGAATGTAAACTGTTACTGTTGCCAAAGATGTGGACTGGAGATGATCTGAAAAGGGTGACGAGTGAACATGTTGTTAGTACGGTAAATATCTCACAGAAAAAATTGTATTAGAATCGAGGAAGGTCCTGAGTAGAAATCTAGTAGTTGACTAATGTTTTAAGGATTCACACCAACCTCTTATGTGGGACGTCTTTGAGCAGTGGGCTCTGAGGACTTGTGGCAATGTTGGCCAGCTCTGCAAGCCAGTTGGTGCTGGGGGAGCAGTTGAGCTCCTGGTGAGACACTCCAGCTCCAACCTGAAACAGCCCTGGAGACCTCTGATCCTCTTCCACCTCCTGCAGCTCTGGCATGTCATCTTGAGAGATCAGCAGTACTATGACAAACATATACAAGGGCAAACGTTTCTTAAATATGCAACCTGTCAACTTACCATAATCCATGTGACACCCTGGTGAAGAGGGCAGGTCCTCGTTACACTTCAGTGGATCGTACGTTTCGTCCATGCTGTTCCCTTTGTTAACAATCTGCAGGTCAATTTACTCAGCTTCTGTCGTCATATTCTGCATTCAGCCACATCAGCTACCAAAACACAAAATGATATCTTTTATTAACAAATCAAATCAACATTAATCAATCATATTTCTCATATATATGTGTGTGTGTGTGTGTCTGCTCTGTCCTCATCATGTTTTGTTGGTGTCATGCTATGTCTTATCTTCTTTCACCTGTCAATGGCACAAGGGATGCAAACTCATACATATTTACATTGTAATTTTCATTAATATGTTCTGTCTCATTTTTAGAAATAAACAGTTATATACAAATACAAAAAATAAAATTATAGTAATATATAATTCGTATAGTGTCAGTGTAGTAGTACTGAAGAGTGCTGACTTGTGGTTAACTAAGTTATTGTTTCATTCATAATGACCCACAGTATAAATACTAGGCATGATCAAAAAGAATCCCAACAATGTCCGATCTAATACATAAATGTACAAAAAGACAGCAACCTAGCAAAATAAAACACACAATATCATAGGGAGTCTTATTGTATAATGCTAAAGTGTCTTGGAAAAAGTCAAGAGGGAGAATCCTTTGTCCCTGACACCCAGTCCACCTCCCGGACCGGTCATGTGACCCGCTGCGTGGAGGCCTTGTTTATAAACTTAGAAGGGGTTCGCGCATGCGCTCCACGGCTCATTCATTCACAACTGCGTAGCCAAAGTGTTACATAGCAGCGTTACATTCAAGAGTGTCGTTTAAAAAAAAAAGTATGAGGTCTGCTTTAACTGTTACATGTTTTAAAATGCGCGACCGACGTGTTAAAGTTAAGTCATTTACATACAAACGAAGCTGGCAAACGTCGAACACCAGTCGGTGTAAAGAAGGAACCGAGTGTCAGTTGTGTGCTGATAATCGACCACTGGAATGAAAAAAACAAAAAAAAACGTCGCTTCGACTGCGATACAGTGTGACATGATTTCTCTAAACGTTAATAAAACTATGTTATCGTGTCCGGGGGGGGGGCTGTTTGAATGTTCGAAAGCAGCAGCAGTGTCCTCAGCTCCAACTGGAGCCTGTCGGGTCGAACACTGTAAACAAAAGAATGTCAACAAGTTGAGGCATGACGCAACCTCTGGGTTCCGTTGAAAATGAATGACACGAAAACCTCCGCAGTGGCTTTCACGACATTTCCACACTAACAGAAGCGGGTTTTTGTCGAACGAATTGTGTCGCTGCCTAAAACTGCTGCTGGATTTTGTTATCAACAAAAACCAGCGTCAGAGAGACAAGAGGGGGGGAAAAAAATGGACAAACACAAAATGTCAATCGATAATAAATAAGCGCTTGACAACCTCACTAAAACATCGTGTTACGAGTGTTAAGACGAGAATGGCAAGTTACTGGTGAAAAATATGAGTTTTAACCTTTTATTTTTTCGAAAAAAGTAGACAACTTCACACTTACCAGAGCTGTCGCCATCGAGAAACTCTGGCATTCACTCGGGGGGCTGGGAGTGAACGTTTCGACATGAGGCTTCCGATTGGCTGATGGACACGTCAATCGAGAGAAGGCAGTAATTCTATTGGTGGATGACGTTGGGAAAAACACAAAAGGCGGAGCATAGTTTGTTGATCATCGTTTCATTGGATGAAAGTACACGCCTGTTACTACCCAGTAACAGCTGATTGGCAATAACAGGAACAATACATGGTTATTTTTTATCAGCAATGTTGCAACTACAGCAACGAAAATCTGACATTGCTCTCTGTGTTTTGTTTCACATTAGAAAAGTAATAACTAGAGTATGAATCGTGCAAACCAGGGCATGAAAAGATGAATGACTGGATGAATGGAGAATGAATGGTTTGAAAGTGTACCGTCCCCTCCATTAAATAATGTAACACAGAGATGTAAAAATGACCTTTATTGACAAGAAAAGTAAAACATACAGTACTTCAAGACAATTTCATGGGTTTGCGTTTAAAAAACAACTTCCTGCACAGGGGAATAACATGACCACTTTTAGATATGAACCCAGCTGTAAATGTTTGTACAGGACATCTGTCATTCAGGCGACCGACTGCAGTTTTTGTTAATAGAAAATCTGAGTATATTAACATTAGAATTCCTTTGTAGAGGTAGACGGCATTAATGGATGTCATAATCATAATGTATGTTTCACAGACACAAAACATGACTTTTACATAAAAACACAAGCAAAAGAATTGCCTCACAAATCTTATAATAACTACAGTCTAGTGGGCAGAGCTATTGGATAAATGGTGGGCCTATATAACTGCAGTCAATACTGTTAACTTACATATTTTTTAATTTTTACATCACTGTGTTTGTATATTACAAAACTATCAGCTATCTCTCTGAAGTTCTTTTTTCTTTTCTTTCTTTTTGGCAAAGCATAGTGTTAGAAAACATTTACTAACAATACTGTTAATGTTTAAGAGATTAGATCTCGTGAGAAACAGAAAATGGACTCTGTGAAAATGTGAATGTTGCAGTGATCAAAAACGTGATGGACGTTACTCATGAAATCAAATTGATTTCTTCACCAATGTTGTTCATCCTTTTTCGTGTTGGCACAATCTTTTGCCAGAGTGTCAAGTGTAACTAAGTGTAACAACAACTCAGTGATAAAAGGTGACAGTTAAAAAAGTGCTCAATATATAAAGGAATCTGACAGTGTCAGGTAACATATACGCTTATGTCTGCAGGTGACAGGGGGTGAGTACTGAATCAAAAGCTTTAAGCAACTTTGGCGTACGTAACTTGACTCATAACACTGTGTGGCAAATTGTCAAACTATCCCATGTGGGATATTGGCGTAGTCTTTTTTTATTTCAGACACACAAATGTAGTATTCACATTTCTTGTAGGAAAAACATTTGTTTGTGGTTGGGGGCAGGGTTAGATGGGGGTGGTGCAGGGGTGTAGGTCTTTTACACAAATTCACTGTCCTTTATGGAGCCACCTCATGCACTTAGCTGCTCGAGCTCAGTACTACTTCCAAACAGCGTCACCAGCTGCTCCTCATAGTTAGCAATGTTTCTCTTCATGATGTCCATGCACGGGCCGAGCAATCTCTCAAAGGCTTGAACATCCATGACTGACAAACGACAAAGACAAACAGAGTGAGATCAGATACAAAGACCTTCCTTCACTTATACATGTTGACCATTGCAATGATGAATCTAATATAATAGCAAGTCTTGTGCTGGGAAATTGAGACGCGTGATGAATATATGATGAATAAATTGGAAGAAAATGTACCCAAGCATTTGACACTTCCCACAGCATAGGCTGAGGCAGCTCTGGGCTTGTTAGTGACAAGCGCCAGTTCCCCAAAATACTGGCCCCTTGAGCATGTGGCGATTTCCACCTCCTCTTCCTCCTGGTCCTTTTTTGACTGATAAGAAGGAAACATGTGATAAGAAACAGAAGACATCACTGAATATGTAAAATACAATCTAGAGAATACTGTGAAAACATACCTTGCTTCTTTTCATGGTGATTCTAACTTGTCCAGATTCGACAATGTAGAAGCAATCAGCTAAATCCCCCTGTTAGAAAAAAGATTTCTTGCGATTGTTGATAAGCACAGAGGAGCATGTTCCTAAATGCTTTAGAAGATTAAATGGTGCAGGTAGAGATTGTGCAAAGAGATTCCTCACCTGAGCGATAATCTGCTGTGAATCACTGTACACCTTGGTGGAAATCACATCTACGACCTTCATTCTCTCTGAAAGCTGAGGATGAAAGGACGTTTTATTTGACTGCTTTACTACAAAACAAAGACTGCACCAGTGTCACACTGATAACCAATCTTAACCTCCAGTGACGTAAGCAGGGGTAGCGTTTCGATGAACGCCTCATACAGCTTCCTCTTCTTGGCATTATTTTTCACTATGATCCTCCTGAATGTCAGACGATCCTTAAAAGAAAGAGGAAAGGCATTTTTCATTCATGTTTGTAAGTGCTGCCTTTGGCCCTGCACTCCTCAGTGTGGTATGCTGGTCATTTTTATTTCCACAAAGGTCCCAGACACGTCTGGCATTCTTTCAACCCATTTGAACAGCTCATGTGGAACATTTGGCAGCAGGGGGCGCTGTGAGCCAGATTTTGAACACACCTGCCTACCACAACACTGGATATTACATGTAGACTCTACGTGCAACTTGTTTTTGTTCCTTATTATGTGAGCATAAATAACAGCGAGCAACATAAATGGTTAGACAATACTTTTGACCCACAAAGTCATGTGTACCGTTGGCAATAAGAGGATGATTCCGTCGTTGCTGATGATGATGTGGACGCTGTGGTGTTGCTGGTAAAAGGAGATGACTCCACACAGTAACGTTAAAACGTGGCTCTTTAAGGATTTAAAAGGACAGTGGCTCTTTGAGGGTTCAGACCAGCATTGGCACCAGAACGCCACTGGAGTGGAGAGCGGCACAGCGGCTGCTGTGCGTTCTTTAACCTCTTGCCTCCTGAGCGACGTATCTGCTCGTTCACAGCCTTGAAAACCAGTGTGAACAGCCAACAGAGCTACAGCCTGCTGAGTCGTACTGCCACATGCAGCTCTCTTAGCCACAGTATGAGGACGTGATCTACCAGGAGTCATTAATATGCAGGGTGCATCACAGAAAGAAGATCACAGAGCAACTGAATAATCACAGGGGCTTCTCTGGACAGAATACAGGTAACATTTGGACACTACTGAATCATTCATACATGAGATACGCACGGATTGCTCGGACACGTCCACTCACATTAACTGCTGTCCCCTTCAAAATGGCATAGGAAGTCTTCATTTTTACATATTTGATATTTGTTACAACTTTAGTACTCAGACACATAAGCAGTAACACAGGCTGAGCTGATCTGTTGGTTGTTTGCTGTCTTCTATCTGTCCTGGGGAGACGGCGTGATCTCTCCAGAAAACATGTAAATCATGAGAACCGCCTTCACACCATTTTATGAAAAACCTCAATACAGAGTGAGCTGGTGTATGAGGATTTAAGAGTTTACTCACTAGGCACCAAAGGGCTCCAGGCAAGGTGGCGATTATTGTAGCTGCCCTGGGAGTGTTGTACATCAAGGCCAATTCTCCAAAGCTGCCTCGGTTGTCATAGCAGCCAACCAGCTTCTCTGTGCCCTCAACCCTCACGCAAACGCTGAATGTCCCACTAAATGGAAACATGAAGGACGAACAAAAGCAGAGAAAATGTCAAGGAAAACAACAGTGTGGCCCATTGCATGTGTTTGTTCATTCATTTGTATGTGATTTGTTTCATTTCATTTCAAGAACTCTTTCAAGAACAGTTTGAGAGTCTTTCAGACCTTCGTCACACTTCTTTGGAACAACCCCAGATTCAGTCAGCAGTCACATGAACGAGATGATTTTTTGCGAAAAATAAATAATCCTGATAACACATACGAACAAAGGTTGGTCAGCGAAGGCATCACAGTGATTATGCTGTATCTATGCTGTATCTCATGCATATACAGTATATGTGACAATAAAGTTGACTTTGACTTTGATGATCGGCCCAAATCGGCATTTTCATTCATTCGTCTTCTCCCGTTTGCTTTGGTTACGGGTCGTAGTTGGGCTGGAGCTGATCCCAGCAGTCAACAAGCGAATGGCAGAGTTCACCCTGGACGAGCAGCCAGCTCATCACTGGGCCACATGTAGGACAGACAACCATTCACACACATTGAAACCTACAGGCAGGTTAGAGTGACCAATTAACCTCAGCAAGCTTTTGGAGGTGAGAGGAAGACAGTGTTAACCACTGTTCCACTGTGCCCCCCGCCCCCCCAATATGTCACATCTCTACTAAATATATTCATGAAACACGTAGATGTTGGGAGCATTATGAACAACTTTATGGACCGCAGAGGAAACATGAACTACCTTTCAATGACATAGAAGTTGTCCCCGTCATCATCTTGATCAATGATGTGCTCCCCTTCCATGCAGATCTTGTCAAACATGGCATCCAGCACTTGTGACATCTCCTCCTATCATGGTGTCGGGATCAACATTTTTATGTTAGATAATGGCGGTTTCATATTTTGAAATGAACTCTCTTAAAAACAGATTCAACTCAGAGTTGTATAGTCAACTCACTGGATCCAAATTCTTAAACAGAAGAATGTCCCTGCATGCTTCCTGTAGTCGCTGCCTTTGCTCATCTGTTTTTGGGTACGTGATCTGCGTATGAAAGCACAGCAGCACGAAACATTAACAGTAAACGTTGTAATTTCAACAGATTTATTTAGATTTTAAAATGAATTTCAAAGTCAAAAGAGATTTTTTTGTCTGCTTCCTGTTTTCTTGCAGGAAACACTGTACCCGTGGTTCTTTATCCTCCTCGTCTTCATCAGGATTGAAAGCTTCAGCACAAACTGAACGACAGAGAGAGACGGACACATCGGGTACAGTCAATGTTTTGTGCATTGGCCCAAATGTTGCATTGTGGTGTGTCCTGCTATCAGAGTCACATATTTAACATGTACTATTTTTTACATTTTAGGTGAAGAAAGGGCATAAAAATACATCACAAAGTGTGATGGAATATCTTCATACTTCACTCAGACGGTCAAACAGAGCCATCCATTCTCTGTCACTACCTCTTCAAGTGCTGTTCTTTGAAAGAGCATATTATTAGAACGAACCCTTAGAATGAACCCTCCACCCACGTCATCTACTGACATAGATAACCGGACGGGAGACAATTGTAATTCTAATAAAACAATACTATCACTTCAGGCTGCAGGTCGTGACAGAGCTCAGATGGAAAAATACTTGAGCATAGTTTGTTCTGGAGCCAGTCGGATGATGTGTTGGCGTTCATGTATTTCCAGTTGTGACACTGTCCAGAGCTCCTCTAGACGGGATTTTAACAGCAGGATTAAACAGACTGAAAATGAAATCTCACCTGAAGCTCTTCTGATGAATCTGTTTATTACTGGGGCTGAAAAACACAGAGAGAGAGAGAGGATGAGATTCACTTTGTGTTTGTTTGTTTGTTTACATCTTATAATCTAAAATGCTGAAGCAGACACAACCAGTCAGACTCATCCTGGCAGTGCTGGTAGTACAACACTCACTGGACCATCACTGTACAGATGGGTGGACGTAGTGCCCCTGACATACCGCAGCAGCTAGCTGAATTATACTGTAGAACACAACTGCTAGGAACTGTTAAGTCACACATAGACGTTGAGGCCTACTACGCCAGTTCAACTGTGTCAAATGGTCAAATGTTACATTTCTATCAAAAATATAACAACGCTATTTTATGTTTCTTGCATCACAGCAGACCATCGTTTCTATTTTGGAAACCACTGTGATGTCAAATATAAGATGACACCTGACACTAGATATATGCAGATGAGAGGTGCAGGCCTCTGGCGCACGCACGCGTGTACACACACACACACACACACACACACACACACAAGCTCTTTTTCTTTCATGCAGCTGCTGTGGCTCAATGATGCTTGTATCACAAAAGAGTGATCACAGATAAGGAGAGGGTTCATTAAAGCAGCTTCTCTGACCAAACATGGCAAATGACACACGCACACACACACACACACACACACACACACACACACACACACACACACACACACACACACACTATGGCCATGGTGGATGCTGAAGCATCACTGCGCCCGGTGTGTGTGTGTGTGTCTCTCTCTCTCACACACGCGCGCGCGCGCACGCACGCACGCACTAGTATCCACATGTATGTCCTAATAGCCTCTGTGATCCTACCTACGAATTCCTCGTCGTCGTCGTCGTCGTCCTCCCCGTTCTCTGAATCGATGTGCATGGCATCCTCAATAAAATTGACCGCCTTCCCGGGTCTTGTGGTAGAATTCTGGTCATTTCCAACCGTGGCCTGCTTGGTCTCTCTGTCCTTCAGCTGAGTAAAATACTGTAAAGCAAAGTCGAGCAGATCCCCGGGCTGATTCCTCAACACTTCAACGGTAAAGCTCTGTAACAGCTCCGTCAGTCCTTCCGGAATTTCTATACTCATTCCTGGTTTCAGTCTATGAATGTGGTCAAAACCTGCTGCGGATGCGAGATAAGCCGACTGAGATTAAACAAGGAGGAAGAAGAGGAGGAGAACGATGGAATTTAGCAGCAGTCCGGTCACACACTCAGAGGGAGACTGTCGCTTTTTCTTGAATGAAAATGGCTCTGCACTTGTGGTCCGAGCATCTTCGGCTGATTCTGGCTACAGGAAACCCACGCATGTGACCCAGGAAACCATGGCAACCACCTATCCGGAGATGGCATGCGCGAGGAGCAGCGGCGCAGAAACTGCGGCGTCAAACCGGAAAGCACGAGCGGATCGGTCAGATGGAGACGTGAGAGATGAGGCTGGAGGCTGGGATCAGAGCTGGCAGACTGAACACAGTCGACTCTGGGGGCCTGACTGTGACCAGGGTGGGGGGAAGACTGTTCTTTCACGCGTACTGAATCGTTCA
>CAAKHB010000331.1:334887-346180 GCA_901007665.1 Aeoliscus strigatus | reverse complement strand
AACGCTCTAAGTCCTCCATGGGGTCAGATGTCGGGAGGAGGGAAAGGCTCGTTTCCAACTACAACTACAAGTGAAAGATGTTTCTTAATCAAAAGCTAGTCACACATATTAGAGCGTCTCGAATGAACAGGGCAGAGTAAATGTCACTCTGCTGTAATTAAAGTATTCAGCCGTTCTGCTTCCCAGTTCGGAGGGAATTCGCACAATGAGACGCCCAAACACACAATGCTGGGATTATTTTATATGTGTGTGTGTGTGTGTGTGTGTGTCTTCTTATTGCGGCTCGGAGCCCGTGCGGGACTCATTTCCTTGAATTAGTGAAATGTTCCACGCCGTAACATTTACTGGCTGCACGACCGTGCTCTGTTCGACACACGGAATAAGACGATCTGGAATTAACGCTGAGTCACCGACGGGGGCTCTCAAACCGCCGTACGGATGTTAACTCTGCCGGATTATCTGAAGTAGAATCATGATTTGAGTCGTGTGCGGCAGCTTCACCTCCAAACTGCTATTTCTCCACTGTGATTTTACAAGTACGCCGTCAACGACGGAGTGAGGGGCTGAATGTTAAATAGGTACGGAGCCCCATGGCAGAGGCATTGCCCCCCTGTTACCACTTAGCCCTATTTGGCTGGCCTCGCTCACACTCGTAATTAAGACCCCCGACTGTGATTATAAATGGCCCCTCAATCAATAGTGATAGAGGGAAATAAAAAGAGGAAGACCGCGGGCATATCTCAGGGCCGAACATGATAGCGCTATGAAAGGAGCAGCTTGAAAGCGGCTTTTCCTCTGACAGGGGAGCCGACATTGTAATTGTCCCTCGGGGGACCGGAGGCTCTCGTCATTAGAAAACAACTTCTCCCTCTAGGCCACTTCGTCAGCCCAGGGGCCAACCTGGTTTCACTCCTCCATCCTGTTATCCAGACAGCATCTTGTGCGTGATGAATAAATGATTGAAGGAAAACAAACAAACAAACAAAAACAAACAGATAAACAAACACAAATGTGATAATGATGGAGAAATCTATTTCTTTGTACTGTGCACGAACACCTGAAGGGAAAGTGAAACAAGCAGAATGCCTTGCACTGCTAAACATCACTTCAAATATTTACCTCGTCCCCTGGCTAATCTCTGAGGTTTAAAGCCTAAAACAAATCCTCTTTGTCAATTCCATTGATCCTTGTAAAGCTAAAGCAATATCACTGTTTGTATAATAAATTGACCTGTAATGTAGATTAAGTTACAGAGGGAGAATGAAGAAAGAAAGAAAAAAAAAAAGGCCATTAACATTTTGCCTTGTGAGTTTGTGTGGTTAATTTAGAACATTTAAGGCTGGAAATGAGCTTCTCCATCAAATGTCCCACTTCCATTTACATTTCTTGCATACAAGTCAATTTGTGGCTGCCCCACGCCATAAATCATTGCCACCGGAATGCTGTGTCGGTACCTCTAGACATTACCCTGCCGCGTGGTACTTAAAAAAAAAAAAAAAAAGCAATTTAGAACTCCATTTTCTAAAAAAAAAAAAAAAACAGTGCGCTTTCAGCAGACCTACACTTCTCCCAGCAAAATGAAGATTAAACAGCACTGCCTAAAAGAGTTTTATTGCGTGTAAATGTCTGAGTTTTCTGCTTTTGTGTGATGATGTGATTGTATGTCTAAGTGGCAGGTATTCACTGAACAAAACATCCCCATCAATTGAAGATAACTGACGATTTGTGCGGTAGAAAATGGAAGTAATTGCCAGTAGGACTGCAACAGCGTACTGGAAAGAGAAGCAGAAATAAACCCACAGGTCTGTTTCACTGTGCTCCACCCGTCATCAATAATGGGCTGATAAAAGAGATGCTGTCTGACCAACCAGAAAGCAGTGGTCAGTAAAATAGGTACAATATTGTGTCACATATCAGGAAATAATTGATGACCCCCTTCACAGGCATCTCAAAGCGGGCATTGGGAAATCATTTTCAATCTATGGCTTAGCAGATGAAACAAATGCTCCCGGCTTGCTTTGTCAATTCTCACTCCTTAGGGTCAAACAAACAGCTTTTCCAGGGCCAGCTTGGAGGCGAGTGTACAGGCAGCCAAGCTGAAAATGTCTCTTGTCCTCCACAAAATGATACAACAGAGTATTTCATATACCAACAGTTTGTTATTTGTCACTGACAAAGTTCTAATAAGAGGAGCCTTCATATTCATCCACAGAGTGACCCTTAACTCCGTCTACACCCTCTCCAGATGTAGAGAGAGAAGGAGAGAATGAATTGTTGTTTGAAAAAAACATACAAGTCTTTTGTTTTAATCTATAACTGTTTCAATCTATATTCTGTTTCAGTGCTAAACAAAAGAAGCTCTGGAGGAAATAGTCCCACAAACGTTTACAATACGTGAGTATATGTGAGTTAAAGACTCGGTGAATCGGATTATTTACAATTATTTTCCAAAAGTTGTTTATTTGCTGGTGGAGTGAATTAGAAATGCTGTTTTTTTTTAATTAATCGGAACAGATGTGGCTTGGCTATGACATGTCTCTTCATTTTTACTTTTTTTTTTTTTTACATCATTGTCAGAGAGAAATTCATGCCAGCCTGAACTGACTGACACTCTGAATTTGTGCCACGTTCTCAACAGGAAGTGCCTTTTTGACGGCTGACGACAGTAAATCTCGCGTCAGCGACGCACGGAGCTCCATAGGTGTTTTACTAAAACACGTTCAGCTCTGATTGTATTCACCAGACGAACTCGGACAAACTTCTCAAACTTCCCGCTGTGCACAGACGTCCTCCTTGTCGCCGGTTCCATTTCTTCAAGCTGGCTTGTCGCCGGCTGCAGGGTGAAACCGAACCGCCACGTGCATGGGAGCCCCACATCTTACACACTTCTGTGTCCACAGGCCTCCTGCTCGCCGCCGCGAAACCAACAGTTTATTCTCTACCAGCAGGGCTGGGAGCACGCTCTGGAGGGGGCCCGCTTTGTACTGCATTACCAAGACAATGGGGCCATATGGGGAACAGAAGGATGCCCCGCTCGCCTTTTCAGAACGCCACAAACGCTGTAGCTTATTATTCACAGCAGCGGTCACTTTAAGGTTGCAGATTTTAACATGACAACTGATTAAAAGGGAGAAGGTCATTTCATTCCCATTTACGTCCGTTCGAGGCACCAGGAGGAAAGATTTGCGGGGTTTGGACAATTCTCTTCTCAGTCAACACACTGGGAGATAATGGTGTCACATCATGTTCATCAAATCAACATTATGTCAAGGGAGGCTCATCGCATGAGATCGATGCTGAAACGTACGATCCAGGTGACAAAACGCGCGTCAGTTTATCCTGTTGACACAGGAATAAACTGCAGAATGATGCAATTATGAAATGTGTGAACATCTTGTGTGTTGATTGGAGCATCTCGGATCGGTAGACTGCAGATCCAATCCACTCCCTGTGTGTGGCAGCTTCACACACAGTCAGCAAAGCAGGAAAAATCATATGGTGAAGTGTTGCTTCATCTACAGCAAGTGCATCAATGCCAAGAGACTCCTCTTCTTCTTCTTCTTCTTCTTTTTTTTGTTTTTATATCCTCTTAAAGTGAACGTCTGGGTCCTCTCCCGGGGACTGTGTTCAGACTTTAAATGAATTCAGCTGAAGACACATTATCAAGTTCATGTAATTCAAAAAAAGGTGAATATGCTAAATATACTACCCCCCCCCCCCCCCAAAAAAAAAGTACAGTGTCAATAATTACAGCCGCATCTGTATGTAATGAATAGTCCGTTCTCATAATCTGGCTCGTAAGAGCTTTAGGACACCAAAGGGTCCTCTAAAGAAGATGAGAACATATTGATCCACAAGATAAATGCTCTTTAGGATGTTAATAGTCTAATTTGCTTTAATGATTTCTCCTAGCACTTCCCCAGTCAAGGACAGGATAATATACACTTAAAAAGGCATTCCAAGCAGAAGCAGAGCAACTGGACGCTTCCTGCATGAAAATGTAGGGCATTTCAGTCGTTGTTTGAAATTGATGATCAACCCCGCCATTAGTTTGTCTTTATTTGCTTCCTTCCAAGGTAATTATCATGGATTAATGCGTTTCTGGAGTGTCGTGCAAAACAACATTAGCGGTATCCATTTCCAGAATAACCTGCCCCACCTAATAAGCAGAATAGTAATGCTTCCAGGTTGCTTTTAATGTGGCATTAAGGCTCACACAAAGCACATGGTGGGCAGGACGGATGGGTGATGCCTTATATAATTAAATGTCAATTATCAGACACAAATTAGCGTGAAGTGACATATTGTGGCGTGTGAAGAGTTCATCCGGGGGAATTCTGTATTTTAGCGTTAACAATTCCCAGATTTAAATGGATGATTTTGTTCTCAAATCTTTCTCGCGAGGTGGTGTTTTTTGGATTTTTGTTTCTTCCCCGGCCACCACTGGAGCATGTTTTAATCTCAGACAAAGGCAGTGTAGTATGACACATCAGAGACAAGACGAGCTATTGCTTTAGTGGGTTTCAGGCATAAATGACATTGACTTCTGGGAGATGGAAGCCTTCGACATGCTCGGCACCTACTGAGTCACATCTGCCGTTGACAAACAGCTAAGGAGTAACCTGAGTCTATGTTCTCTTTACTGGCAATTTTTACATTTTATCATTGAAGTCAATGAGCCAATCTGCAATTTACGCTGTAGAGAGTGGGATGAGTGTATTCAGAACCCGGTCACACACCCAATCTCCTACTAAAGAGCAGTGATAATGTAATAATGCCTCACTGATGTGCCAGGCAGTAATGGTGCTGAACATCTCCCATTCATCCAACACTACCTGATCATTGCTTTAACGGAATAATACATTACGGTGGGAAATGGCTGTAAACCTCCAACTTTATCTTGAGAATGTGCACTGCTTTTTACCTCGGGAAACATGCCTGTCCCTCTGAAATAAAAGGCAGAGCTATCAGGATGAAATGAAAAAGAGATTGAAAGGCGTCTGTCTCTGACAGGCAATGCCGCTACGACACAGACTTTCTTTTTTTTTTGGAGCCTACAGGCTGTTTATATTATTACGAAAATAGGCATTATGATCCTTCTCCCAGAAGAAAATGAAACACTGGAGCTGGCCGCTTTTCCCCGTATGACTGTAAAGTAGGTCTGATTGACCGTTATCGCACTCGGTCTCTTAGCCCTGTCAATTTGTCCTTCCTTGACAAATGACACTTAGCTGTCTGTCAATAATGGCGCACATAAACGTGCTCAAATGGGCCAAGGCGCACCGATGTTATGACCGCTCATCCTATTTAAATTGCTTTCTGCCTTACATAATTACCGAAAGCTGGCATAAAGGAGGTGGTTCGAGCACCGAGGCGGTGCGGTGTACGCAGGCTAAGGCGCAGATGCACGCCATATTGGCTGAGGACAGAGAAGTGTATGACAGGCAAAACAAAGCTGTGTGATAATTGAGGGGAAAAAAAAAAAAACAGAGGCGCAAGAAGGTGACACCGGCCATTAACCTTATATCGGGCCGTTTTGTAAATCAATGTCACTCACATTTAATAACAAGTGTAATCAAAGGAATTATGCAAATTTAATTTGATGCCTCTTGCATTATGCAAATCTCAGCCAAATATAATGAGTCCTGACACCTGACCAGAGCAGAGCACAGCGTGGCTGATTGTCGTCCTGAGGTGGGGTGCAGTATCAGCAGGAAGTGGCTGAGGTGAAAGGGTGGGAGTTTGTAATGGTGACGTTTTGATGTCTATTGGGCCATGAGTTGGTACTGAAGGTTTGCCTTAAATGTGGCCAGCGATTCAGAAAATGTCTCCGTAATGGACTGAGCACACAGAAATAAAAAAACAAACAAACAACTGCTCCAGAAGCAATTTTCTGTATATTGTATTAGTGACCGACATGTCAGCGTGACCCAACAACTCTCAGCGACACCGCAGCAGCACTGTTACAAGTGGTTCGTAATGACGAGCAGGCTCCTCGCATCGGATGCAGTCAGCTGATCCGCTGCAACCAAATGTTACTGTGTGTGTGTGTGTGTGTGTGTGTGTAGGGGGAGGGGGGTTGCTGTTGGGTAAAACAGCATGTCATGCTGCCATTTGACACGGTGAAATAAGATTAGATGAGATCCATTTCAACGTGTGGGAAGTGCACAGTTCCTGCAAACAGACTGAGGCGCCAACAGTGACACGCTCACAGACAAACGCCGCCGCTTCCTGCCACCATCCGACCGTCATCGAGGAGAAAACAGCTTTGCAGAACACAAATTACTGTTAATCGCTACAGTTCCTGCTAGCACTAGATTAGAAACAGTCCAGTTTGGTACTTCGGTACTTTGGTACTACAGTATATCCCCCGTTCTGCCACTGGTGTCGCTGTTGTCCTCCAAAAGTGAAAGGGGCCTCATTTCTGCTATGTGATGAAGATGGCGGCCGGTGAGAGTGGAAAGTATCTCCTGATCCACACCGAACTTTTCGGCCGTTTGTGCCAGTTGGGTGCGCATAGTACACAACATTTTCGCAGACTCATTCCGTGTGAAAGCACTTATGTACTCAAGATATTAAGCTTATGTACAGAAGTATGTGATTTGACACAAAAGGAGACACCTTGTGGCGTTATTTGGTATTGCAGTAATTCTACACCTGTAGCTACAGGGCGTCTACACAGGGTAACTACAAGGAAACATTACCTGTCCCGCAACGCTATGTGCATTCTGTTCTGATGTTCATAGATGCAGACATAGGACAAATTGGAAATTAGACCAGTGACTGACTGTTTGAGGAATGATTACTTTCAGCCCCAGTAGTTCATAAATTAATACAGAGACTGGAGCATTGCTAACCAGCATGTTTTTACACTGTCAGGTGTTTCTGTTGGAGACTATACTGCAGCATTTATCTGCCTCACATGGCGTGTGTTACTAAAGAGTCCTTTAGTGTGCGCCGCTCTACGAGTAAAATGAGCTTCGATCTGTCCCAGAGGTAGCCCATCAAGAGGTGGGGAGGTTAGTTGGTCGTCACGGCCATCTAGACCCTGGCCTGTGAGAGCCTGCCAGGATCAATGCTAATTATGCTGCCATCTGCGAGGTGCCTGTGCGGGGCTGACACCTGTTCACTTCCAAGCGATGTACAGAAACTTCCATCAAGCTGGGAAACGAGACTCTTCAACGCTGCTGAAATGAGTAAAAGGGTTGATGATGGCTTTGGTTTGCTGGTTGCAGGTGCATGGGGATGGGAAACATCGCTAGATCGAAGGGAGTGACTAGACAATGTGGCAAATATTGACCACTTTGCGCTGTCAATACAGTCATTCCTCTCCTGGAATCCCACGTCAGCCTGCGCGTGACAAATGTCCACAGGCCGAAGCAACACTGTCGCTGTTGAGACAATTTATCACACAGAGACAATCAATCAGTGGACAGCATTAATATTTTCTGGGGGGGGGGGGGGGTCTTTTCAACTTTGGAGGCTGATCCGGGCGGCCACATTAGGCAGAGCGTTTGCAAGAGGAAACCAATAAAGTGGACTTGGCTGTTTGCTCACTGAGACCAAAGGCCTGTCAATTCTTTGCCCCTTGAAAGAGATCTGCCATTAAGGTGACATGAGAAACAAATGAGGCCAATTTCTCCTCCGATGTCCCATCTGATATGTCAATAAAGGCCCAGCAGCCGCAGGATGCTCTGAGATGGATTTCCCCTTGCAGCTAGACAATCAGTAGAAAACATCTAACTTGCCTCCAATAGGTGAATCACTCAGACAAAACCAATAGACTAGCGTTAAGTAGCAACTGCAGACCTGGTTTGGGCCGAAAAAATAGAAAATGGATTTGGTTCCAAGGTTTTGTTCTCCGTCGTGCGATTGGTGAGAGCAGCCAGATGATGCATCTGAATGATGTTTATGCTTCTTTTGCTGCGTATAAAAGTGGAGCTGGACCAGACATGAACACGTCGCTCTTAGCAACAGCAGGGGATTTAGTCAGCGTTTGTGTCGAGTTTAGATCCTGCATCGGACTGAAGCTGTCGCTGCGAGATGTAAGTTAACCTTCGTTGGGAACAAATATCTCATCTTACATCTTACATGTAGAATTACGGGCTCATCTGCTGAGCGGCAGCGTCCACAGGCGCTCATTAGGTATGCAGCGGATAAAGTCAAATGTTTTTCAATAAATATCCTGGGAATGAGGCTCAGGATACTTCACATTCAGAGACTTAACAATGGCAACATATGTTGAGGTGGATTGAGTCCTCAGGCTCCAATCTGGCTCGCTTTCTCTCTCCCTCGGACTTAGATGATAAATTATGTGGGCTATTTCTCCATTATGTTAATCAAAACACTCCCCGTATGTATTTCTATTATTAGGCTGGTAGCACAAGACACCCTGTTTCCGATTTGAAATGGTGCGACGGAGCATTAATTGGTCACATACACAGTTTTAGGACAGTCAGAGATGATTCAACAGCTGGCCTTCTTTATATGTCTTGTTATATATGTTTTATGGGGCGTCACTCGCGGTTGTTTCAAATTAGACCCGCCTATTTACAAGGGTACATCCATGCATTTGTGATGACAACTAAGGTGATCTGAACTGAATAACCCCCAAGATGCGTCCCTCGTCGTTGCAGATCTGCCTCCGTGAGTGGAGGATGTGGTTTATGTGACTTTAAGTCAAACAAACATAACAATTGGCGCAGTTCAGGCACTTAAAATGAGTCGGAGAATGTGTGTCAGCCCACCTGAGCTGCGCTAATTGTCTTGGAGATCGACATACAGTCTCAGGCACCGTCTTA
This sequence comes from Aeoliscus strigatus, assembly GCA_901007665.1. Classification (NCBI taxonomy): domain Eukaryota; kingdom Metazoa; phylum Chordata; class Actinopteri; order Syngnathiformes; family Centriscidae; genus Aeoliscus; species Aeoliscus strigatus. Next base: position 337,379 of record CAAKHB010000331.1, on the reverse strand, counting down.
AATTCCAAGGTTGCACTTAGCGCCTGCTGGACGTCCTTGACTGGAGCCAGACGCAGGTCTGGAGAGGGCTGTTTGGCCAACAATGTCATTGTTACGGCCTTTGTCATCTCAATTAGCAGGCGGGTGCTAAAACACAGAGCTCTAAACGGTGGCATCGGTGTTAACCTGGGACACGACGCTTGCCCATAAACCCCGGCACTTATGCCGACTGCTGACCGTGCGCTTTGTCTCTCATTACTCGCCGGCAGCGGAACAGGACCCAGAGGTTACGCTAATGACCCACTCGTTCACAAAAGGTGCCGCAGCTACTCGCTTGTCATCAGACAGAGGTATGAAATGGACCACTCAGCCAGGTCCGGCCGAGGCGGGTGCTGCAGCGAGCTCCCGCAAAGAGAGAAAGTCAGTTTATCATTAAGGGTGTGTTTCCGCCGTAGCTGATTAAATTAGGCCCATTTTAAGGTCAATGTAGTTCTTTAATCACTTGTCTTCTTTGATCATCTCTGGGCGTAATCCTCAAACTCGGCCCTCGGTAATTGGTCCTCCTCGCCGGTTCTCTGTCTGCACTCGTGGTTTATTGTTTCCAGCGTTTCACCACAAGCAGAGCACGTAATTCTGTGTGTGTTCAACAGTCATTTCCATAAGTAAGTGCAATTTCTGTACAGTTTGTTCCTGTGTAATGAAGTGAAATCTTGTTTATATTCCCCCCTATTTCACAAGGAAACCCACTCAAGCAGCTACGCAGGAATTAAAGCAGGCTAAAAATTAAAAACCAGCACTATCTTGCTTGAATGCCAAACTATTAGAGAATAAATATTCCATGCTAACTAGTTCTTTTATTAATTTTTTTTTGTTATTTCTGGTTTCATATCCGACAAGTGCCTCATTGTTATTGTCTGAGTCTGTAAGTGACCTTAACAAGAAAAAATGCAAACGGCGTTCCAGAGAAAATGGCTAACATTTATTTATCCTCGCTGTTCTCTTGTCTTGTTGGCGTCATTAGAACAGTTCGCTGCGTCCCATTCTCTCCCATTATCTCTGCTATCAGCGCAGCACAGCGAGATTCCAGCAGGGCTATAAATACTTGCTCTGGACCACATACGGCTCGCACATCATCTCTCAGACACAGCTTAATGATGGGAAAGAGGGGAAAGAAAAAAAAAAAAAGTCTAATGTCTTTTTGCCCTCGTTCTTCCTCAGATTCTCACGACACATAAAAGAAGAAGGGCGGAAAAAAAGCTTCTAGAAGTTTCGCATACATTGAAAAAAACAGTCATATAAAGTGTAAAGCTGCACGGCAGCATGAGCAACATCTTAGAAGGTGTGAGAGGAAATGATGGATGTCTGTCTTGATCGTTCACCAGAGCCGGTTTGTGTCGATTGCACCAGGGTCACCGACGCCGGCTCCACCAATCCGTGAGAGGCAGCATGCAAAAAGACACTTTATCTGAATTCATTATAAATGGATCTATATCTTCTGTTTAGGCCAAGGACACGATTTGTATCACAATGCAAATATCTATCATTAAATGTTGACAGTTCATTTTTCTTGGCAAAGAAAGAAAAATGTTTGCCGTGAAGCGCTCGATCTGTGCAGGCACGAGGCAACGCGAAGTTTGTAGAAATTGACCTGGTTTTATCGTAATTGCACGAGGGGAACATATCTGGTTTCATGATTTCCATGTATTGATACATTACAGGTATATACTGTATATGACACAAAACGGTCAGATACCGCACATAACTGAGACAGAGTGGCTGACTTCCTGTCCGTTCTCTCCTTCCTAAGAGCTGACACATCATCATTTGCACACGCGCAAACTTTGTCCGTCGCAGGGAGTTAAACTGCAGCGCAAATGGCCGGACCCGTCAGTCAAAGAGCAAAAAGAGCCTCCCGTTGTGTCGCTATCTAAATAATGGCTATAAAGCGTAGCTAACGGTGTCCTCTGAAATGTGCTCAGGTGGAAAGAACTAGACAAACAGAGACAGCCACCGCAGTGCTCCCTGACACAGAGGACAAAGTAAGGGCCTCATTTCCTCCCTCTAATCAGTGTTTACATCCACCCCCGGTGCCAATGGCTGGTGACTGAGGAGGACGTGTATCAATCAGCGAAGGCAAAGCTCGCTGGAGAGGACGTTCCACAAACCCACGCTCTGAAACAGACACCAGAGTGCAACGCCGCTTTCATCTCAACCTTCTCCACCATTATGTCCTTTCTTTCTCTCTCTCTCTCCCCCTAATGGGTGCAGAAAAATTACAGCTAATTAAGGATGTAAATGGTGGTGGAGAATGACTTCTAATTCTGCATTAAATTGTCTCTTACCTCAGCTGAAAAATTTATCAGAGTGGAGCCAATGTCAAATTTTACTGGGGTGGGTTATTTGCATTTCTGCACAAATTAATTCTGGGGTGTGCAGCAGTTCCTGCAGAGACGAACGGGTAGTTGGGGGAGTTGGAAGAGGGCGGGGGGGGGGGGGGGGGGAGGGGGGGACCC
>CAAKHB010000331.1:306603-327512 GCA_901007665.1 Aeoliscus strigatus | reverse complement strand
GTCCATTACTGCTCAAACATGAAAGAAGTATTTCAGGTCTCATTAGAGATTTCACCGCTGCTTGTCTGTTGACGAAAAACGAACTGACAAAATATAGCAAAACATGTCGGCCGAGACGTGGACCAGGATCTGGTTAAATCACACGTCCACGTGGAGACGACGTTTAATTACCTGGACAATGTAAACACTGCGGTGTGAATAACGTGCGAATCGATGACTTGAGGAGACGTTCGGGGGTGGAGGGGGGCGCGTGCCGGGTGAGTCTTCTTCGCAGAGCGTCGTGTGCCTCATTAACTTATCAATACGGCCATGTGACATCGTCTCCTGCTTCTCCTGGTCGGTGCTGCCCGTTCCAGCGTCATGGCGTTAGGTTTGCGCCACATGGTGACCCGAGATCACCTTGAAACCCGGCATCGCTTTTACATGTCTCGGTTAGCTTTTACCCTCGTTTACACACCAACAAGTGACCTCGCAGCGGTTTTCCATCATGTCCAGCTATTGTATCAAGGTGTTGCTCCTGCCCGTGTTTATGCTGTAGGTCACTGAACATATGGCCGCCCTTTGGCCTGAATATGCTTTTTATGTGGACGGCAGACGTGCAGTGATTAAGTTACTTGTATCCAATCCCGTAATGGACCTGCACCGCATCAGGAAGCCTGAGCTCCACACGAACGCTGCATTCATTTCAAATCAGACCAATGAACTCTAAAGGGGATTTATAGAGTTCATCTGTCATAGAACAGCGCACCAGTAGAAGTAAGCAAGTACAACGCTGGTGTATATCTACTTCATCCAGTTGTTATGATCCTTACGGATATGTTGGTATGTTGTTTGCCTTAATTATCTCACCTCACATTTATGATATTCTGGTGTATGTTGACGGTGAAGTTATGATTTTGTCTGAAATTAAAAGTTTATGTTATTAATTTTTACAGTGGGAAGCTACCTAAGCTACAAGTATGTACTTCTTGAAATTGTGTTGAGAATCCTTTGTTTGCTTATGATTACAAGTTTGAAACAGATACAGATCTTTCTATCTTATATTAGCAAATTTAATTTACAACATTTTTTGAAAGATGTCCATTCAACACACACACACACACACACACCTGTGCTTTGGCTCTCTGAGTGTTGGTATTTGTACTTTCCCCTGCTGTTTTCCAGTTCAAGATTCCAATTAACCTGTGCAAAGCATGACGCCAATCACTGGACGCTGTATCGACAACAAGGCATGAAAAGAATAATGCTGTTAGGATGATGTAGCTTACTGTGGGCTACTCCTCCCTCACTGGTGACAGACAAGTGTGCTCCAGTCATTTATCACGTCTTCTCTGGCCACCGAGGGGCTGGTGAGTCCTGGACCTGCCTGGTGCTTGGTGCTTGGGTGGTGGTGGGGGGGAGGGCCGGCATGCAATATGTGCATTTTGGGCCTCTGGTGGGCTGACAAAAACTGCTGATGTGCTCACCGCCGCTAAGTTTGATGGATTGGTTGTTGTCATTTGCTTTAGTTCTGTTCCCCACAACAAAACAAAGGGAATCATTAAGTCTTTTGTGCCGGACGGGACTTTTATGGTTTGGGGGATAATGCAGAACGAGATGGGGTGCAGATGGGGTCAGCTGGAGCACTCGGTCGCCGGAGCTTTCCAGAATGGGGCGTTGAACATGCATGGATGATCCGGCACAGAGAGCTGATTACAAAATGATTTAGTGACCACACATATCCCGCTTCCTCTCTCAAGCTCCCATCATCGGGCTCATTTCAGACGGCAGGAGTGAACCTGGCAGTGTTCACCGCTTATATTTACGGCCTCTCACATGTTGGGCACTTCACGCGGTGTTCCGGCCAGACTCGAGTCTGAGCCATTACCGTGCATCTCGGTTAGAGGCTCGGGGTGTTCACTGGTGCTTGTCTGAGGACTGCTGAGGCGTTCAGCTCAGCTGCTATGATTGTGGCAGTTTAATCCCAACTTGACTCACTAACATTTGTTGGAAACGAAGGATAATTTCCATTACTTCCACCAATTCTGAGGAGTGATGTGTCACACGTGTGTCTGCGATGACTTTATATGATTGTCTGTAGTTTGGGGAACTGTTGATGTCCATTTCTTCGTGACGTGAATCATTGTCTGATGATCTAGGGATCATCACGTTAAGGAAAAGAAGACGTTTGATGCAGATGGCAAAGTATCACAGTGTGCCGACCTAAGTTAAAGATACTACGGGCTGGACCAGACGGAGAGCCTCGCCATGCCCGTCGCTGAAACTTCAAGTCCAAGATTGACTTCCTCGAGGGGCGAGTCGAAGATCAAGACAAATCCTCTTATTTTTCTCTGTCAAGTCATCACAGTGTGAGATGAAATACAAATTGAGATTGTAGCGGTGCGGCTGCGGCGGTCTGCTGAGGACCGCGAGGGTTACCGGGGTGATGGAGTGTGTGTTTGACTGCCCAAGGCTGAAGGCTAACAGTACTGTTACACAGACAAGGTCGTGGCGGGGAGAGTAGCCTCAGCACATGATCCCAGTGTTCCTGACTACTATGAACACAAAATTGATTAAGGTGGAAGAGCATTACTTGGGGAATAAGATCATTGAGACAGATGCGGTTCTGGACAAGAGGCGATCGTCAGTCACCTCTCCCGTTCAAATAGGCTTTTCACCCTCGACGACCCCGCTCCCAAAACTACGTAGACAAACCGGTGATGCCAACATGCAGCTGAGGAAATAAAAATGTTTTCACCACACGTTAGCAGTATTTGATCAACGCTGAGCAGAAGCAGAACCTTGATATGTTCCCCTTCGTCTTATCAACACCGCAACACAAAATGAATATTTTGTTTTTATTGTATTTTAATGAAACGTACTCGGCTCCATTTGCCTTAACTGCAAAGGAAAAAACATTAATTTCTTTTGGAAAAACTTGAAAAACCTATAATTTATTGTGTTTTCTGCAAAAAAAACCTCATCATTACTGTGTTAAATTAGCACTTAAGACGGCAGGCTTGTCGATTGGAGTTTACTGGTAGTAAATGAATGTAAACATGACTCCCCAAAATAATAGATTTAGTTTAATTTGTCTGTTAATTTACTGACAAAACTCATTCGCACGTCGAGCAATCAGCACAGTTCTTGCCTGACTCCCTGTAGCATTTATTAAAATCACAAAGCTAATGACTAACTCAGACTTCCACATCAAATTCAAAGTTCCTAATTCTTGCTGAGTCTGCTGCAAAAGATAAAGCCATTTGCTAATTACCAATTCCCCGCCCCCACCCCCGAATAAATAATGTTGATTAATTAGCAAGTCAAAATAAGTGAAGATGATCTATGCCGTATAAATCATTGTCATGAAAACTTACTGAGACGTTTCGTGTACATTCTCTGACTTCTTAATCACATCCATCCAAACTTTTAAAAAATATGTCGGAAAATGAGTATTCAAGGTGAAAAGTGAAAATCCGCCAATGAAAATTCTACATCACATAAAGTCGGAATCTACGGCAGGACGGCTGAACTGGACTGAATCACACTGCACTTTGAGACATTCCGCGCATTTCCAACACAAACAAAGGGCTATAACCTGCAAAACGTCATGTTTGTCATGTAGTAGATATTTATTATCATTTATTTTGGACCAACCAAGAATTCTATCAGATCCCAGGAAGCATCTGTTTCCAGCAAAATCTTTCTATCTTATTTTCTTTCACGTCCCTGCTCCTCTAAATAGTCAAATGTCACAAAGACCGGGATGAGGAGTATCAAACTGCTGTGAAACAGAAGACTAATCCTCACACAGTCGGCATCAGACACGAGACCACAGTCAGAAACTCCCCCAAAGACTCCTTCCTATTCACTGCCATTGATATTTAGGTAATTGATAATCCCTCTGTGAGTGATGTTGTCTCTTTTGCACCTAAATCCTATTTTGGCGGCCATCTGGGCTCACCAAACTGCTCCCCTGAGAGCAGAGGTTATAGATCGTAATTATTCAGACGTCATTTACTTTTAGAGGTGTTCAGCGCTTGTCTGCAGTTCAGTTGTTGAAAGGATTCATTGTTTTCCAGCTGAAATATAAACTGGTTTGGAGACGCCCTTTTTATTTTTTTCCCATTTCAACTTCCAGTCTTTAGATTGATTTCTGGGATATGTGTGTGTGTGTGTGTGTGTGTGTGTGTGTGTGTGTGGGGGGGTGGATTCTGCAGTGGATAGAAGCAGAAATCAAAACTTTCCAGGCTCTTTTTCATGCAGATTACATGTGTGATCTGTGTGACAAATGGTCGACTTACAGGGGCTTAGCCAACATGCACTGTCTGTGCATTTCACTCACTTATTGCCGGGGCACTCTGTCAAATTGATTATCCAGTCAACTAATTCCCAGTCTATGTTTAGCTAAAGTATGATAGACTCATTGCATCCCATGGGGGCAATTCTCATTTGTGTGTCTGTCTGTGTGAGTGAGTATTTATGTGAAAGAGGCTAACTAATCAACAAACTGGGCCAGAAGCTGAATCTCCAGCAATCTGGGACGTTTTGTGGTTTTGCTCGAGGGCTCATCACTGCCAAAACCACGTCCGCTGTGTTTGACAGACATTAAAACATAAGGACAATAATCACAGAGCGGTCGCTGGACTAGAAAGGAGAGAGCGTTTTCTCGACATGAACACTAAGGAACATCCAGTGAGGTTGGTAATGATGTCATGGTGGGGCCAATTCCATCTTATGTCTAATTACATTTACATCCTATGTTTGTTAACAGGGGGTTGTCATGGTAAACTGCCAGGTTCATCACCTGTCAAACGAAACCATCCCACAGCTCTTTGGGTTTGAATGTGGCATCTCTTCTTTAGGCACAGAGCCTCGACATTCCGAGTCCCGAATCCGATGACTTGAGATGTGACGCAACAGGATCGTGAAGGACTTCATGATTTGATGGGACCAGCAAGACCAAGAAGGTGTCAAATAAAGACGTTAACGTTTAGAGACGACGAGCCGCTTTTAAATTGTGCCACTGTAAATGAGCACATCATTGAACATGAGATTTTGTTTTACTCTGAGCTTCCAAGAATGACATTTAAAAGGAGAGACCGAATCGAGGGGGGTTTATTTGTTAAAAAAAACAGAAACTCTGGAGGTGTTTGTTTTTCCTTTCTTCTTTAATCAGCAGGATGTGGGCTGATATATCAGTGTTTTCAATATATCATATATATATATATTTTCAATATATCAACAAATACCTGCGTTAGATTATATTTCTTTCTCTGAACTAACCTAAACGGTGTCTGACAAACTCCATTCACCCGTCCAGCATCTATCTCATGTAAGTTGTTACCTAATTATTGTCGGCACGGTCTTTTTACGTACGTCGTCATAACGACATGGCAAACAAACATAAATGATAGAACAAATAAACTGAAATTAGAAACGGAGTAAAAACGAACCAAGAGTCAACACGTTCATATTTAGATGTTGAAAGTGACGCTTTCAAAATAAAAATAAAATTTAAAAATCAAAACAATGAAAAGAAAGTGACACTTTCAAAACAAGAGCCTTTTTACTTCATTCACCTAATCCAAGTACTTTACTTAGTCCTCTTAGTCTACAGGTTATTTATTTTCTATCAGACACAAGGTGATATTTAGAAAACACACACTGCAACTGATGGATTTCTTTGAATGACAAATGAATATTTAAAGACAGAACTGACATCCCAAACACTGGTGACCACTGGCCAATAGACACAAAAAAACTATGTAACGCACAGTACATGTGTCTGAGCAGTGATGTGATGTGACGTCACACTTACTGTATCTGACTGTAGATTTACGCTCAGCAGGTTGACTCAGGTCCATGGACGAGCTCGGTCGGTCACACAAGGACACCTTCTTTATTCCCTGCCGGGGCAGAAATATCTTTATTACATTACATGGTGTGTCTGGCCGAGCGGAGTCCATGGAGAGGAGAGCAGCGGGTGAAAGAGGTCATGTAGAACCAGACTGAGACACTGGCATGACACTGTGACATGTTCAGATCCCCTCCACTGAGCTGTGCCTCGCACAACAACATGAAACAAGGAAATGAGCCACAAATGTTTTCCTGACCCCCCCCACACACACACCGCTACTCAAACGTGTACACACACAGGCACAACATCCATATGGCAGGAGGAGACAATAGCAGAATACTGTAAACATTATGTTACCGTATGTACAGTATAACTAGAAACGCACTCAGAGCTCAAACCTCAACCCCCCCGATTTCCACCCAGTATTATCGTCCTACATTCAGTTTAGCTACTCTGGTAAATTCAGGTATTATCAAAACATGCCTTTGTCACGAATAGACAAATGATTATTTAAGGAGAAAATAATTAGCAACCTTGTGACGCTCACCATGTTTTCTCTCACAGATGCTGAAAATGTCCCCATCTCACAACAGATTCCTGGATCCCGATGGTTCCAGAACACTTAACAACATTTAATCCTCCAGTTCTGATCCCATGATCAGAATTTCCTGAATATTTTATTTGAATTTGTTCATAACTATTTGAGTAAACTGAGTAAATAAACGCAAAAACATTAACTGTGGGGATTATTTACGGTATTTTCAGATGTCTCTCTCCTGTCTCATGCAGGGACACACTGTGGCCATCTCGTGTAATGCACCGAGCTGACTCCACTGAATTATATGTTGTCCGCTGGGTCTTCCCTCTAAATGGGAGCCATTGCCCCTATTAGATAAAGGTTAACAGTATTTTTGTGTCTTTGCCATCACAACCCAGGTACGGCTGCATCTGCCACCCGCATCACCCGACCCTTCATGTGCTTGAAAACTCTCAATATTTAAATCCCGAGTATTTGATTTGGATTTGGTTAATTTTGTCTGCGCCCCGCAGGCAGGAAGTGGTGACATTTGAAATAATTGTTGTTACAGGGGTAATCTCTGGAGGGAGAGCGGGGCAAAACTGTAGAGAAGATTTGAGTAAATTACTGTGTCAGCTTCTATTTATTTGCGACCAGATTGCCAGAGGCAGCACTTCAAGATAGCCATTAGGAGTCAGCGCAATAAAGACAGAGCGTGTAGCCATTGTCGAAAAGTTAGCGTGTAATGCTGCAAGTTATCATCAAAGTGCTCCCTGTGGAGCGAGCGGGGCGCACACTGGGGAGAGTACATGTGAGGAGAACCAATTATAGCTCCGCAAATCTCGCTTTCTCAGAGGGAGAGGTCATAAATCGGTTGCTATAGTTGCGTAGGCTCACTGTATATCACTCCTTATGGAGACGGTATCATTAAAGGTAACAGCCGCACTTCAACTGATTCCACACGTGCTGCGTTACAAAGCTACGAGTTTAAAAAAAATGAAATGACAAAACAAAGTTCCAGAGCAAAGGAAAGTTGGGGATTTACAGTGTCAGTATATTTACCTCCACCAGGGAGGTTCTGTTTTTGTTTATTTGTCAAAATAATTCAAAAAGTTCTGAACGTATTTGAAAAAAAATGTTGAGTAAATGTTGCTAATGGTCCACGACCAGATGATGAAATGTTGGTGGTGTTCTGGAACTAGAATCTGGAGGTTGATAGAATCTAGAAGGTTGTTATTTTTTTAAAACTATTTGACTATAAGAGACAAAGTCATGTTTCGATGATCAATTAATTCATTAGAGGAGACAAAATGAACAGAGGATGATGATATTGGGTGGAAATGAGCTGATTGGTGGAGGTTGGAGCTCTATGAGTGTTTTTCTAGATTTATTAAATCTTTACAAAGAGTGAAACAACACAAAAACACAAGAACAAAAATGCCCAGGGCCAAATTCGGTTCATCAGGTACGTAGGGGGCTACATCAGGCCCCCACGATGTTCTGACATCACACTGATGTGATGGTAGCGACATGTAGTTATTTCAGCAATACTATTCTAGTGCAGGTATTATTGATAAAACGTCCTTTAACACTATAATGCTTTTTTTAATGTAAAGATGACAAGAACCATGCTGAGAAAAGTAAACTGGAGGAGGATTCCTCACCAAACACCAACTACGACAGGATCGCAACGTGATGCTTCTTAATTAAAATACCATACATATTCTACACCACGGCAACATTCTCCAACACTTTCATCTGTTTTGAGTATTTCTGCACAGTCTGAGCTCACTGAATGTGTCATTATGTAACAAATGCCTGCTCGGTGTCAGCCCTAGTCTCCAAATATCAGCACGTCTCTTGGGATATACTAATTAAAATGCTAATTTCGTGAACAATGTGAACGTACACAATTAGCTGCAAATTAAATCACATGAAGCAGCTTCAAATAACAGACAAGCGTGAACTGGTTAATCCTTTTACACTGTTTAAAATAAATCCCGGCCTCTTTCCACGCATTTCTACTGACGTTACGAGAAGTAAAAGTAAAACAATGAATATATAAGAAAGTCATAATCCACCTTTTTAATCCATCGCCACTCAAATATAGTACGATACCAGGAGAAGCCATGACTTTTAAATCTGGGATTTAAGACGGGAGGGGTGCAGGCTCAAACAATGAACAGGAAGTGGAGATGAAAAGGGAGGCTGCATTAATTAGATGGCTGCGATGGGCTGGAGGAGTGAAGACGGGGCCGGGAGGAGAGCTGTTTGTAGAGTCTGCCAAACAAATGGTGCAGCTCCCTGCGGGAAAGAGATTATTATGGGCTCTGTGTCTGTCAAACATGTGAGCACAATGCAAAAAAAAAGGAAGGCGATGTTGATGGGGTGGGGGCGGTTGGCCCGAGGGTGCGCCGCTGCCTCCACGGGCCACCAGGACCCGGGCTCTCCGCAGCAACACCAGCCCTGCGAAAGAATGTCTGTAATCCGCAGGCTGACAGAGGTGATCCCGTGGCTCTCCCCGGCAATGCAGCAGGCTTCCCTATTGTCAGCGGAGCTCAAAGGGGAGAGGGAGGAAGCCAGGGAGAGAGGGGGGGCACCAGGGAGGTGGTGTCCCTTTCTCAGCCTGGCCTTATGAGAGCTCCCTGCCATTGTCCGAAAATTACAATTGCACTTTTCTGATCTTTTGTGCACTCCTGTTGACAGTGGTTATTGACTAAGCGGTTGGACATGGAAAGGATATGACCCCCAACCTTACCCTCCCTCCCTCCCCTTGTTTTTTTTTTTTTTTTTTTTTCTTCTCAACTTTGGGGGGCCTCGGCGAACAAGAGAGGAAGCAGGTCCGAGGTTTACATGTAGAATTAGACTTTAAAAAGGGGTTTGAGGAGGCTTATATGAAAAAAGGAGGACGGAGAGGGGCGGAGGCTTTAGCTCCGACAAAGACGGCGGCAAACAACAATCAGCGAGGGTGGAAAGTTAGAGGAAGAAGAAGAAGAGGGGATGAAAAAGAAAAGAAACAACAGACCTCGCCACTTCTTTCCTTCCCTCAAACAGATGCTGAGGCAGATGGTGGCGAATTAGGAGAAAATGGGCAAGGAAGAAATGAGACAGTATATTAGAGGTCTGGGGAGGACGCACATGATGAAATAAAGATTAAAGTGCCATTGCAGATGGGGGGAAATCTCACCCAGGGGTTGTGGGAGGTCTGAGGTGTCATGGCGGAAACATAATGTACAACAGCTTTGGTGCTGAGCGATGTGCTCTGGGACCGGTGCGACAAAGGACCCATCATACAGCTGCAGGACAAAGTGTTCCCAGAATAAGACTCACGGGGAAAAACAAGGTACTGATACAATAATGGCCATCAAATTCCACGGAGACGAAGAGCTGTTACAGAGCTGAATGGTAAAAAGGCCGATAGCTGCAGGAACGGCCAACGTGACAGCGTCAGTTCACAGTACAGATGAGCCCAGACGTGATGTAGGAGAAGATGATGTGACAGTGATGTGGCCCCAAAAAACCAAAGCCCGGACTCACCAGCAAACACCACAAAAAAAAAAAAAAAACTTATCTTGATTCATATTTGATCAGCACTGTTTAGTTTGACTGAGTCTGCCCGCTCTCACACACACACACACACACACACACACACACACACACACACACAGGCGCTGGATGATGGAAAAACAGGCCTGTAAACTCTGAATCTACTCGCCAGAGTCCCCCCCCCGCCACCAACCCCCGCAGCCCGTATACATCAAAATGAAGCTCAGCCCCTGGAGATTGCTCAGTGTCCTCCAGCTGAGGAAGTGTGTGTGTGTGTGTGTGTGTGTGCACACATGTGTGCTCCTAAAAGTCTTAACGATGTCAGTGAATAGTTTCCAAACAGTTCTTTAATCAACTTGCACTGACAAAGGACGATTTGATGATTGTAATTCTTTGAATACAAGACTGATTCATGGTCTGTTATGTTTGTTCTGTCACCATCTAGCGATGAACAATTGTTACAAAAGACAATTTCTACTGTCAGATTACACAAACGAACCGTGTTGCTGGTGAACACACCGTTAGTGGCATTTCTGCAAATCTGTATCCAACAGATTAACTTGCCGAAATCTGGACAAAGGTCAGTAATGCAGATATTCAAGCAGCGTAAGATCACTCGTTTAGCATTTTAATTAGATGGTGTCACACACCGAGGTGTCGGATTCCGTCAACAATCGGTTTTCTTTTCATCTAATCTCCATGAACGTATAATCCATCAACAAGCAGCCGGCCACCTTCTCCTCTAATGTAGACTGACGCAGATGAGGCCAGCGGACGAGGTTGAGTCTATCACACAACATCACAACCAGTAATCGGGCTGCTTCTTAGATTTATTTGTTGCAGGCCGAGAGAAAACACGCACTTTGTCTTCACACAGCAAATCAGCATCTCAACTGTTACAATTCCAGAGGGGCTGAAGGGAATTGCTGTTTTTACATTTCCGTGTCTTTTTTTCTTTTTTTCTTCTGCCCATAAGGAATATGGATAACAAATGAAATATTCAGTCCCATTGTCTGATTTATCTCTTTTATTATCTGCAACTATCACCCCGGCAATTTAAAGTAGAGCTCGCCTCTTTCTGGGCCTTTTCGCTGGGGGCCTGACAGCCCATCAACTTTATACTGTATAAACAGGGTCAGGACTGTAAGAGCATCTCTGTATGTTATTCTTTAAGGTTTTCAGCTCACTGAAATTCTAAATATAAATTGAAAAAAAAAGAAAAAGAAAAAAAGGATCCTTTGGGGGATGCTACCAAGCCCCCTTGCCCAAGAAACCCAAGAAATGATAAATCTGAACTATTTCCATTTCTGAAGCGAGGGAACAAAATGTTATTAATTTCAAACCAACGGGAGACGTCCATATCACAATTCCTCAGACTGTAAGTAATAAGACTCTGCTGGAGGGAATGATTGACTGACAGCTTGTTGTTGTTGTTGTTGTTATTGGGGGGGGGGGTTTCTTCCTCTCCAGTGAAACGATATTATGAGCTTTGTTCGTTTTCTGGGGTTTTGGGTTTGATAACTGACCACAGAGACGTAACTACACTCCAGACTGGAAAAAAAAAAAGAATTAATATGCAGTATAGTAAATACAGTATCAGTGAAGAGTGAAGAGAGAACATGGGAGTAAAAGTAACAATGACTTTATAGCAGTTGTGGGTAAACAAAAATAATGTTTTCTATCCTCCGAAGCAAACTAACAGGAAAATAGTTGCAACACTAGAAATGTACTGTGAAATATATCTGTAGTATATATAGTGAAATAAAAAGTTTATCCTCGTTCATCAATTATTGACACGGGTGTATTCGAGTAAATGATTCAATAAACCAATCAATCACTCAGTATCAGAGGAACAGATTTGACCCGTGACCTTGACAAAAACACCCTGCTGCAGGAAGCTTTGCTCGTCTCTTCCTTCCAGGTACTTTTCTCTCTCCCTCTCTCCCTCCCTTTCTGCTTTCCCAAACACACCGCATGGCTAAAGATAGTTATTCCACCTTGAACCGATCTACATCACCTCCCCTGAGAGCACCAGTCCCTCTTGTGAAACCTCATACAGTACAACATTTCTCACTTCCTAAAAGGGGAATCAAATGGCAAGCGGGGTGGGGGGGGAATATTCAGCAAGCCTCACTTTAAATCAAGATAAAAGACTGAAATGGAAAATAATAGAGGGAACAAACCCCTGGACGGTCTCAGCCCCTAATGGAAACACATGGCTGAAGGCTGAGGTGTTGTCAGCAGCCGGCACTGTGACATTCCCTTTTGATAATCTGGCCTGCCATAAAATTAGAATAGCAAATATCTCCTGACAAAGATGCATGTTCCTCCTCTATTGTGGCTCCAAAAAAAAAAAAAACCCTCCACTGGTGACTCTGAACGCCACAAACTTCAATTTAAATTTACAGGGAAAAGAGAAGTGATATGCTCTCAAAAATTTTAATAACCTATTAAGTTACGACTTCAATTTCATTTTATGAATATTTTCCTTGGGGAGTGCAGCCATCACCGGGAGAAAGATAGAATTTTAAAAAAGATAAATAGTGCCATTAATCTACAACATTTCTCTTCCATTATCCCTGAAAATGAGGAGTTATTTTTGCTCAGATCCTCACGTAATTAGCTCCTTACACTTGATTCACTAGCCAGAAAATGACCATGTTCAGAAAATTAAAAATTTGTCATTAAGTGGAATTTAACATAATATCATTTATCTTTATATATTACGCGGCTGACAAGCAGCAGCCCTGGATGTTGATCAGGCTTTTGTGTCGGAGGCAGCGCGCAAGGACTTGGCACTCGGATAGGACCGGGACTCCTCGCGCCTTCTGGGTTATCAGGTGAATTTTGACGGCTCCAGCACTCTTATGTCTGAATATTTATCCTACTAATGGAGCTGTCGTTTGTTAGAGAGAATTGTCATTTGCGTCGAGATGAAACCGGATGAAAACACCATGTTTCCTGTTACGTTCTAATATGAAGACTGAATGTGTTCTTTGGTTTAAAGAGGAAGGAAGAAGGTTTGATTTGTATTTGTATTTACACCTTTGTCCCCATTTTTTTACAGATATTTATTATCGGTAGCGTTTATTGTCCCACAGTGAGAAATTTACGAATTTGCATTGGGTGATGAAATAGATTTGTCTTCACTGATCGGTGACCAAATAAACTGCACCATTACACGGACACGTTTGTGTGATTTCACCTTTGATACGGCACATATGCAGCCCGATTCAACAGCCAAACAACTTCTCAGGTGAGTTCAAGTTTCTCTCAATGGGTCATTTTGAAGAGAAAAAAAAACAAGCTCAGACCTCCTCCAATCAGCTTGTTTCCACCCAATATTCTCGTCCTCCATTCATTTGATCTCCTCCGATAAATTCATTGATCATCAAAACATGACTTTGTAACTAATCATCAGATAGTTATTAAAAAAATCATTTGTAACCCTGTTACACAAATCATGACCTCTGACCTGTATTTTTTCTTCATTTTCAACAGTAAAACCGAAAACAAACGTCCGTCCCCGACCTTTGTGTTAACAGACAGACCCACTAACCACTGGTCCACAGACACAGTCCACTGCTGCTATTGTGAAGTGCTAGACACAGATGCTGAAAATGAGGGAGAATCCTTCAACAGATTCCTGGATCCAGATGGTTCTAGAACACCTAGCGTCTAGCGTCCGAACGGGTTGTTGGGTTGTGCGCTGCTGAACACAAACACTACGTTGGTCATCGCAGCACAGCGCAGCAGGATATCCACCAACTGATCATCATCTCGCTCTCGCTCTCGCTCTCGCTCCAACAGCTCCAACTTGTGCCACTTTCATCTGATGTATGTGTTAAAAAGTTTGGTGATAAACCCTAATGTGTTCGCCAGCGTCAATAAACTGACCCGGATCAAGCACTGGTGGCAAATAATTCGATTTACATGGTGGTGCTGATGAATTATCCTCAGATTGTCTTAAGAGAGGAAATTTCAGTTGATAAAAGAAGAATGAAGTCAGAAAAAGAAAAGAAGACAATATTTCGAGCACAATCCGATTCCCGATCGTCAAACTTCTTTCAAATCACATGATGCTGGTGACCCAGGATTCAAACATACATCTCTCCAAGTCATCACTCAGAGAGCCTCCCCCAGACACCGGGTGAGCAGTCCTGACAAGATGTTTGTTTGTTTGTTTGTTTGTTTAAATAAACGTAAGCAGTGGCAGTTGTTGCAAAAGAGAAACTGTGAGGGGGGGCATCAAACACCTGCCTCCTGCTGGTCTGGTGTTTGTGTGGATCCATTCAAACACCCAAACATTCCTCTTTGTGTGGAGTCTCTTACATCCTCAAACATGCTGGTGTGTTCCCAAAAGACAGAGGGGGGGGGGAGCAGAGCTTCGCTATTCAACAATGATTTGACTTCAGGGGATTGGGTTGACTTTTTTTTATTTACCTCCGCCAAGGAGGAATTTATCCATTTGTTTGTCTGCAAAATAACTCAGAATTGTTGTGAACGTATTTTAATGAAATGTTCAGTAACTGCTGCTGATGGACCGGGACCAGATGATTAAATGTTGGTGGTGTTCTAGAACCATCTGGATCCAGGAATCTGTTGAAGGATTCTTCCTTATTGTCAGATAGGGACATTGTGGTGTTAAGTAGTTTTGTTTGTAGTTTTTAAGTAATTTTGAACATGAATTGCTTTGTTTGTTCTTGAGCAACGTGTAATTGTTCTCTAGTGTTTCACTTCAGCCATGACGGTTTAGCTTTATAAGTTCAAACTCACTGGCGTTGATCCCTGGAGCAAATGCCGTCCACACGGCGTTAAAAAGCAGGACACTGGAGATGACATCTTAAACACGGTGCACTCATTGGTGAACATGGTCAATCACTCGTATAGCGGAGGAACAAAGGTGCATCCTGAAGACACACTAAGGTCCAACACACACACACATTTGTCACCGGGCAGCCCCTCCCTCTGAACAAAACCAAGCAACCTTACATGCACGTGGCTTCCATTCAGCTCCCTGGGGTTCAAACCAATCTCTCTTGTCTCCCGCCAGTCTCTCTGCTTCAACCTGCATCAGCCATCACACCCATTAATCCATCTGCCGAACATGACTATGACTGATTTGGCCACCAAACAATCAATTTGTGTCTCTCTCATTCGCTCTTCTGGTGCAAAATAAGAAAAAGTATCCGTGGTGATAGTCCCACCACAGTGAAATAACAGCGTAATAAGACAATCAGCGTGTGACCTTGGAGGGGATCTAATTCATCTGCCCATCTGTCTTAATTTCCTCAGGATGACAAACGGAACACTTGACTATTGAATGGTTTTTTTTATCTTTGTTTTGTCCACAAATGTCCCGCAGCCAGAGATACATGTGCTGAATGGTTCACATACACTGACTGTTGTCTGAGCTCATCATAGGATTAGATGACCTGTTGAAAACAAGACAGAAACACTTGAGACGCTTTCATGGTTCAGACTCAGCGGAGTCTCAAGGAACTGTGACGGCGAGAGAGAGAGAGAGCTCTGTGACTGACAGGTGACCAGTCAGATCATGTCCGCTGACTCAGCAGATAAAACCAACAATCAATGACAAGCCATCTGTCAACTGTCGTTCTTATAATGTTCCAATAAAAAGTTGTTAGTCCTTTTTCCTTTTTTTTTTTTAGTCCGTTTTCGTTCTGTGGTGATCTGCGTGTTTCTCGTTTTGTTTGTACATCACCATTTTTTTTCCCCCAACTGATTCATGAGTTTGTTTTGCACCACGTTTTTCTCATTGCACCATCAGTGCTCTAATTTCGTTGTACAACTCATTATACAAAGAAAATAAAAGATTATTTTATTCCGAGTGTGTGATTACTTCATTCTTTGCTCACGTCTGCACTGACCGATGCGTCCCACAAAAGATTTCACGCAACTTCACAGCGAAATGAGTCAATTAGGTGGAAGTAAAGATGCTAAAGTGTGATTTTTATATTATAAATTAACACATATGATGTAAACACATTGTTTTTTAACGTAAACTAAGGGACACAGATGTTTGTTTGTCAACAAACAGCAAACTCGCTCGCTCAACACGAAATCATTCAAAGCTAAAAGTGTCAGCGATACGAACCGCTGGCAGCTGGTCTCCATCAGTGCGCCGCTCTCAGACTCTGACAGATGATTCAACATGGAGGTTCCAGTGCCGGCTGTCGGTCAGCTGAGGGCGCAGCCAGTCAGTCAGGGTTTGACAGCTCCGACTGAAGCTGTGTGCAGCGACGACCAGCAGAGTAAAGAAGATTATTGGTTCACGTGTGTGTTCCCGGAGACTGACAGACTTATCTGGCCAAACCTGACCCTGTTCTTTTCTCATTCTTCCCGCTGTTACTCTAAAGACATAAACTGGTACCAAATATTAACTGTCCTCTTGACCTTTTCTGTTATATTTACATGCATTTTTTCTTTCTAATTCTGATCCTGTGATTTTTAACTATTCTTTATAGAATTTGTTTGAGAAATCAAAGGACATAGTTATTACATGTATGTTTCTGAGGCCTTTTGGGGTGAAAAACAAGAATGAAACCAATTAAGGATTTAATAAGTGGGTTTTTTTGTTATTTGCACATGAAATGTTAAAAAATAACCCAATTTTATTTCACTAATTTGCATCTGACAAACCCTCAATGGTCAAACTCATGATTCCAATGCTCGTGTCACTCACATATTAGAGACGCTTACATCATAAATCTCATACATTTCAGTTCATGATGTCAATACAAATGTAAATACATTTGTTTCCACCGTTTATAGAAAGTATAGCTGAGCACAAAAAGTCGGAATATTTTGAGAAATAGTCTCTATAAAAGTGGTAATAATATCGTAATCTTTAAAGCGCATACAGACTGAGTGGGATGCAAGTCTGTGTGCTGCAGCCATGGAGACAAAGCAGATCGCAGTGAGCCATGCGAGAATGCAAAGCAGGCCATCTGATAGCGGCGAGCAGAAGGTAGGAACGAGGCATGTGTCTGGGACAGGCCATCGCCGAGCATTTGTCATGAGACGGTGACAAAAGGGGGTTGAAGGGGCCTTTGCTCGGCGCCATTCAGAGACAATTTGTAAGCCCGGCTGTTGAAGCCAGGCCAAAGACTTGCGAACAGCTGGAGCCCTGCCATGATTGATAAATGTGGGCCTCCAAGAACTTCATTTTGATATGAATGAAGACAAAGGCGCAACAACATTCTGTGAGTGTTTAATAGTACCGTCATTAAGTGGCCACGGTGGACAAACGGTCTGTCCTCAGCTGGGGATACACAACGCTAAAAGGGAGGTCAGTACCCCCTGCTTATTAACATTTTTATGACAGAATACCCTTTTACTTGCAGATTTGTAATCATTTAACATCCGGGCTGAAAAGAACAAGGAAGGTTTGGATTCAAATAATAATAAATCCATTTTATTATTTATTTTTTGCTTGGAATTCTATTTTCTTTTTTCTGTCTTTGGGCAAAAATGTGTTTGTTTGGCTTTTCTTTTTTTTTTTAACGTTGCATTCTCTAGGTAAAGAGTCTTTTATCACGTTGTTGCGCATGAACACTAATCAGATTACAGTGTGTGCAGTTTGTCATGCTAATCGTGCAATAACCAAATTTCAACAAGTTCTGCCGGAGCTGCGTTTAAACACTGTCTGTTGTGTCCCGTGCTCCCCCGTGGGTCATCGGGAGCGAAGGTGACCAGCTATGATCCATTTCACTTCACTGGCTTTTAAAGTGACCAGAAACATCTTTATCCTCCTGATGTTTTGTTGTTTTGTTGTTTGTGTGTTTTGATATTGCAGAACTGCTGAGGAAACATTTCAAAATAAAAGCTACAGCAGGTGAAATTCACGGAGGTAATAGTTCCCTCTTATTGATTACGTTGCTTCAAATAAACAGTTTTATCAACATAACAGAGGATTTCCTATCTCTTTTATAGAGTTGAGAGTAAACTATGCACATTCATCCCTGACCTATTAAATGGCTGGATAGTGCCGAAGACCGACACAGAAAATTGAAAAGTTTTCCATCATTAAGTGATATATATGGCTGTGACCAGAGTCCATAAAAATCGGGAATTGTTCTTTTCTAATTTAAAATTCCATTCCAGACAGTCTTCACAGTGACAAAGGAGGACATCCATCCAGTAATACAGTCAAGAATTTGCTGCCAGGATTCACGATGAATGAGTGAATTTTGATGGAGTTGAAAACTCCACCGGGTCTTTTTTCTACATCACTGCGGCGGAGGATGGGATTGTGGGGGGGTGGCGAGGGGTGTATGTGTGCGGAGGGTGGGGGGTCTTATCCACAGAGAGAGGCGCCTTCTTCAATATTCAGAATCCCACTGTTGTGTTCCGAGTCTCAGAAGGTGATCAATTTCCCTTTGGAGCACCGGGGGCTTCATTTGTTTGTGAAGGATGTGAGGTGTTGCCTAAATGACGATGCCAATTCTTCAAAAGCCACTTTCTGTTGACACTGAAGCCGCAGCGCTCGTCGCTTTCAGGATCCTGAAGTTCACAGGCACACGACTGAATCTGGATTCGAGTGGAAAGTCTTCAGCCTCTACAAACATTACAAAAGCAGCAATCGGATCAGCAGAATTATTTTGGCCACCGTCTTAACTTTAACTTCACACCAATAATTAGACGTCTCAGATTCAACGTGTCCTCTTTTGACCTTTCACATATTTCCGCTTGAGGCCAAATAGACGGAAACATGGGAACATTTGGATGATTAACAGGTAAAATAGCAGCAAACTACATAAGTCAGTGTTTTTTTTAACCAAAAATAAATGACACATAGCTCTTTTTGACATGACCGTCTGCACCATCTCTCAGAACTGAAGGAGGTCGATCATTTCCAATCACAAAAATCAGGTCAACTGAGTCAGTGAGGACTCTTATTTTTGCTTATTTTACATTATAAATTGAACTGTCTGCATAATGTTTTTCTTTCTTTTTTTTTTGTCTTTTTTTAATCTTCCATTGCAGGATTTCAGGTAATTGTATCTGCTTCTTTTTAAAAATAACTTGTGAGACACTTGGCTCACTCAGTCTTGCTCAAAGAAATTCAACAAAGGCACATCACTGAAAAATGAAAAATCATTTTAGTACATACATGTATTCCTCTATTTTTTAATATAATAATAAATTATATTATGTTATGTATGTTATATGTTATATGGTATATACAAATATATATACACACTGTTTATGTACTTACAGTATATATATTATAGTGTATCAGTATATAATATACGCTATATATATCGTGTTTTGAGGAATGATCATTTTGTCTGTAGCCTTTTTTAGGACTGAAGCAGTCTCCCATCACTGACTCGCTGCTCTTTAAGCAGCAGCACGTCAAGCCTTTCTGTTCCCGGTCTTAGCGGTGCAATGGCCCATGCGGTTACCTCACGGAGTGTTTAGAAGAGGACCCTCCATGTCCGCTGAGTTGTGCCTGGTTTACCAACACTATTGATTGCAGGTGATGTTCTGGACAAAGTCCATCTGACCTCTGCGGGGGCTTAAATGCATCATTGTCCAGCAAGAGATCTCCAGAGACCCTGGACACACTGTGTGTGTGCAGCGCTGTGCCTCAGACACACTGATAAAGTGCCAACAACAACAAAAAAATCAACACGACACGTGGATAAGCTCCCGGATTTTTTCCCTACCTCATACTTGAGCACATCTTAACTGAAGCTGGTCTGTCTTCCTCATAATCACGCCGATCAGCTCTTCTTGTTGCCTGGCTGTGAATTCTAATTGGCGTTATTAATCAGCAATCATGTTAACACTCTCCCCAATCTGTGGGGCGAGCTTCTGTTCCATACATACCTCAGAGCCATTGATGGAAATCCAATGAGACATAGGTTTACCTGCCATGAAAGTACCTGAGCAGCAGTCAACACAAAGGGGGAAGTACACTTTGAATTAATTAACATCACAGCTCTTGTACCACTTCATTTCTGTAAACAAACAGTCTAATATGTGCTAATTAATTGAATGTGTCAGACTTCCTCTCCGTGCCTCCCGTCGATCTTTCCTCCTCCTGTTGTGTTTTTTCATTTTTTCAGAGGTCACCTGAGGTTACAGAGGAAAACGCACAGAGCAGCACGTCTGCTGAACAGATAGAGACGCAACACCACCGGAATCCTAACTTATATACAATATTTTAGAATATATTGCATTTTCATGTATTCACATGAAATTATGCGTTATATATTCTATAGAGAACTACGCACCCTCACCCCAGAAAAATTATGAAATTATCATTAAAATCACTGTTGGACTGGCTGTTCTGGTTTGTCCATGTGGTGTCTCACTTTTAAAATAATGTATTACTGTATTAATACTAAACTAGAATGTATACGTGGTATAGTGACATCATGCCGGCCACTATATTAGATATCTCTAATAGAAAAAATATATTTTATGAATGTAAGTTACTTTTACGCAAATAAACGGTTTGTCATCATGTATGTGTTTGTTTGTTGTGATTAACTTACTTTAGCTTTAACAAACTTTTTTTTTGCTGTGTCATGTTAAATAGCTGCTGATTCATACAAGGGAAAGAACCAATGAACTTTTGTGATCTGACATTTTGACACATTCAAACTAGTTGGCGTATTTCTCACCTTCACATATTCCAAAAACAGGGGGCCCCCGCTCTTTGTTTTTCCTGATTTCCATTTCATATCTGCAGCACTCACGCGCCCAGCTCTGCATGCAACCCGCTCATGGGTGATGATTTTTGAATTGATTTGCCGTTCTCACAAACGAAGGGCACAAAAGGCTGAGCAATCAGTCCAAGGCTGGCTGCTCCTGGCCCGGAGAGAGACGAGATACTGAGTGCAGGGCAAGCATGGCTGATCTGAATCATGAAGAATAATGTTTAGCCTGGCAGATGATTAGGGATGTAAATTTTTTTTTTTTGGGGGGGTGCGGGGGGGGTTGGGCGGGGCGGGGGGGGGGGGGGGGGTGGGG